>NAJL01000002.1:600000-816244 GCA_005059885.1 Salinomyces thailandicus
GCCGCCTGGTTTGAAAGGGGCTGGAGCGGCGTCGAAGATGCGCTGTTGTTGTGCGGGCGGGAGGGTGCCGTAGAGGGGGCAGACCTTCAGTGGGCCGGCGTCGGCTTCGCGAATCATCTCGTCGGCTTCTAAAGAGATCTTACGACAGGCATCTTCAATCTCCTCCTCTCCGGTGAGAAAGAGGAGGATGTCGCCTTCGGGCTCCGTGGCGTGGATCTGTAGGACAGTGCGGAGGGCGGCTTCCACATAGTCGCGCTCGGGCTCCGGGGTGTAGAAGATTTCGACAGGGTGAGTGCGCCCAGGAACGGCCAGCAACGGGGCGTTGAGGAAGTACTTTTGGAACTTCTGGGCATCCAGGGTGGCGGACATGATGATCAATTTGAGATCTGGCCGGCGTACCACCACCTCCTTCAGCAGGCCCATCAAGATGTCCGTCGCTAGCGTTCGCTCGTGGGCCTCATCAAGGATGATGGTGCTATACCTCTTCAAGTCGTGATCGTTCATGGCCTCCCTTAGCAGCATTCCGTCGGTCATGTACTTCATAATCGTCCGCGGTCCCGTCATATCCTCAAAACGGATCGAATACCCAACCTCCTCGCCCAGCGTGACATCCATTTCCTGCGCTACACGCTGCGCCACGCTCATAGCGGCCACCCTTCGAGGCTGAGTACAGGCAACCATCTTGCCTTGGGTCTGGGGCAGGTCATCATATAAAACAAATTGGGGAATCTGGGTTGTTTTGCCGGATCCTGTCTCGCCGACAAAGACAAGAATCTGCGACTTCTGGTACAGGTCGAGGAACTCTTGGCGCTGGGCGTGAACAGGTAGGTCGCGGCGGGTGCGGAGGATGGAGAAGTAGCGATCGGACAACGGGGCGTCGTTGAAAGGGTTGCTCGGCCCATCCTCCGCTGCCTTGGCGTTGGCCGCCGTCGTCGCGTGGCGCTTCCAACCAGCCATCTGGCCGGAGGTGGCAGTGTCTCCGCTGCCATTTGCGTGCGGCGTCCCGTTGCTGCCTCTCTCGTGCAAGCCGACGCCATCGCTGCCGTCGCCATCATCATTCATGTGCGCCAGGTATGGATTCGCTCGATCGCCGCCCATCTTTCCCTGATCGTCGCTGACCTTCTGTCTCTTGAATCGCGATCGCGTTGGACCCGTATTGTCCGCCATGGTATTTGCGCCGGTCGGTATAGAATTGTCGAAGAAGGTGCCCTGTCGGTGGTTGAAGATTTCCCTTCCGAGCGCAAAGTGAACGCATGAGTCGCGCAAAGTAGACTAGCAATGGGAAGCAAAGTCGTGGGACAAGTCTGTATCAGTCATCAAGGTGGATTACTGCGCTAGAATCTTTTTGGCCGACGCGAGAACATTCATGTGAACATTCTCTGGTACCTACGTGAAGACGAAATGGTTGGATGGTAACAGCGACAAAAGTGTACTACGGCACCATTGGACAACCTGATCATCCAGGCAGTGTGCTGTCCACTGCAATACTGATATTGCCTACCTGAACTTCCCTCCTGAACTCCCAAAAAAAAATTCCCCACAAGAAGGACTCCGCCATGGCCGCTCTCGACGCCACCAGCTCATCCTACAACCCCGTCCCCGAAGATCCCGCTCCCAATCTATATATCGCGCACCACGCCACCTCCCGCTCCACCACCACCACCACCACCACCATCAACCCCACCGACCTGCTCGCCCATGCCCAAACCGCTGGCTACGACCTCCTGACCACCCCAATCACGACCTCGCATTTCCAATCCCGCGTACTCGCCCTTCTGCAATCCCACGTCCAAACTCTCTCCAATCATCCCCATTCCTCCGACCTCCCTGCCCCCTCCATCCCCTCACTCACCCCTGCCGACACGGACCTCACTCCGGAACCCACCAACACCGCCTTAATCGCCCTCATCAGCCCCTGGCTCGATCTTGGCTCTCCGGACCCCCTGATTGCCGATATCTCGCACCAAGTTTTCAGCTTGGAGATCGCCTACGCTGCCTTCTGCGGCCTTTCTAATATCCTCGTTCCCGGCCCAAGCGCGCACGCTGATTCGCTGCAGTTCGCACGCGTGGTGCTCGATGGGCTTGGTGTGGGGCCGTATGTGGAGCTGCATGTCTTGCTACCAATGAGAGGGGGCGAGGAGGTCGAGGAGGATGTGAGTGCTGAAGGGACGCATTTGGGAGAGTTGGTGAGGAGTCGCTTTCTCCCGCCCGAGCCTGCTGACGAGGCGGAAGAGGAGTTGGACGGCGGTTCGGAGCTGTATGGATCGTGGGAGACGTGGGAGCGAATCCGGACTATGTGTAATTACCACACTAGGCTGTCTATAGGTACGCAGTCCCTTCATACATCAGCCTCCCTAATGCATTTCATCCCTCACGCCCCTGATACCCCTTGAATCTCTCGCGCCCTCGCTGATCTGTTTTCCACTATTCCCGACAGCTCTAGAGCTCCCCCGCCACCTGCCCCCCATCCATCTCCAATCCCGGTGGTACTCCGAACCTGTCCGCCTCCTAATCATGCCCCGCACAACCTTCCTCCGCAATGCCGCCAACCACCCTGTCCTCTCCAAACCCCACCAAATCTACCTCAGCCAGCTCCTCCGCCTGCGCTACCCCCCCTGGCTTCTCCTCAGCAACACTCACCCGCTACCTCTTCCCCAGACCTCCTCTCCGGACCCGACCCCAGCAGAATCCTCCAACACCAAGAAAACACTTCTTCAGAACAATCCGACAGCCCACCTCCAGTACCTCCGCCACCTCCAACACTCTCAGCCCCCTCTGCCACCCATCGAGCGCTTCGGCAGGGGCTATCAAGATTACATGCAGTCACCTTTGCAACCTCTGACTGACAACCTCGAAAGCATCACCTACGAGGTCTTCGAGAAAGACCCAATCAAATACACCTGGTACGAACGCGCTATCGCCCTTGCCTTGGTCGACCTGCAAACCATCAAAGTTTCGGACAGTGTCGCACGAGAGGGAGTAGTGGTCAAGGTCGCGGTTGTGGGCGCGGGCAGGGGTCCTTTGGTTTCGAGAGTGTTGCAAGCGAGCAAATCCACGGGCGTCAAAGTGCAAGTGTGGGCCTTGGAGAAGAACCCGAACGCTTGTGTCCTGCTCCAGCGCCGCAACGCCAACGACCCTCTTTGGGCCGGCCGCGTAGAGGTCGTGCGAAGCGACATGCGGAGCTGGAACGGCCCCGAGCAGCCCAGTCCTGCGAGCACTGCAGACGCGGAAAAGCACCCATTGAAACTCGACCTCCTCGTTTCCGAACTCCTAGGCTCCTTCGCCGACAACGAGCTCAGCCCGGAATGCCTCGACGGCGCGCAGCACCTCCTCCACCCCACACACGGCGTCAGTATCCCGCAGTCCTACACAGCCTTCATAACACCGCTCGCGAGCCCACAGCTGTACCGCGAACTCCTACACGAGCGCGGCGGCAGCAGCAGCGGCGGTAGCAGTAAAGTTGGCAAATGGGAAGTTCCCTACGTCGTCCTCCTCCAGCAATGTGAATACGCCTGCACCAGGCCTCGCCAGCACCATGCAAACGAGCTCGCAACCGCAGACGACCAGCCCAAACCACAACCGCAAGAGCAGAAGCAAGAAGAAACCGAGCCAAACGTCCAGCCAACCTGGACCTTCACGCACCCGAACCCGCATCTCCCGCAATCCCCAAACAACATCACAAACACCCACAACACGCGCACAAGCACACACACCTTCCCAACCCCTCACCCAACCACCCTCCACGGCCTCGCAGGTTTCTTCGAAGCCACACTCTACAGCTCCCCCTCCCCCTCCTCGACCGCCAATAACAACAACAAGAATAATAACAACGTCAAGAACAACAGCTCTCAAAAAGAAACAACAATCCAAATCTCTACCAACCCCCTCACCCAACCTACAATGTCAAAGGACATGATAAGTTGGTTCCCAATCTTCTTCCCTCTGCAAGAGCCTTTGAAAGTCGAGGGTGGAGGGCAAGTGAAAGTGCAAATGTGGAGGCGGACGGATGGGAGGGGCGTGTGGTACGAGTGGGTTGTGGAGAGTTTCGGGGTCGGTGGGGGAAGGGTTGGGGGAGGGGAAAGGGGGTCGAGTTGGGGAGGGATGTGTTTGATGTGAACTTTGCTATGTGTCTCGTGGGTTCTTGGTGGATGGTTGGGAGGGGAAGGGACGGGGTGGCGAACGGGAAGAGGAAAAAGGATGGACATTGATTTGTACATGGGCTAGAGAAGATGCTGGGGGGCGAACCCCGGGACAACGCCCGACTTCTTTCGCTTGATAGCTCAGCTCGTGTTGTGTACTACGCAGCTCTCTCCATACACACTTCCATGCACACGCGTCTTAGGTGGGGCTCAGGTACTTCTGTGACCGAGTGACGAACCAGAGCGATAGAAGAAGAGAAACATAAGAATGCACCCATCACCATCACGGTGATGCTCCCACACTCAGCCCATCTTCTTCCGGCGATACCTTATCGCTCGCCCACCTTGCGCAATTAACCCGCCACCTTTGCTGCGACTCATGGTACACACAGGCTTGACCTCATCAGCGTGCATGCTGGCGAGGGCGAACGAATCTGTGTTGTGGCCGAAATAAAGATAGCAACCCTCCTTGGTCTTCTTGACAGACAACATGCCAATGGCGCCGGAAGAGTGCGAGTTACGGACGCTAGGATGGCCCATAAAGTCCTTCTCGATGAAGCCTCTGATAGCTTCGTCGTCGCCGGCGTCTTCGTAGCGGCCGCCGGCGACTTTGCGTTTGTTGTGGTAGAGGCGTTCAGAGCAGACGCTCGCGGCCTGTGTGGTGCCCATGTGCTCGCCCGTGCCGCTCGTGACGGTCGCGACGCACTGCCTGTCTGGGTCGTCGGGCTCGATGGGCAGGACGGAGGCACCAATGCCGACGAGGGCCGCAGGACCGATGCGGCCGCGGTGCTTCATGCCGATACCGCCGGATGAGGCGCCGCAAGCGATGTTGCCGAACATATCGATGGCTATGGCGCCGACGGTGTCGGTAATATGATCGTTGTCTTGATGGGCGCCGTCATGTAGGCCCAGCTGGCTTGGGGGTAGCGGCGGCCTGTTGCGTACATGGCCGAGAGGCGTGCTGGCAACTGGTGACGGCGCCTCTGCTTTCTTCTCTACCGGCGTCTCCGGTAATGGAGTACTAGTAGCATCCTCCATCGCTTCGTCTTCCACTTGCACACCTTGACGATCCGAATGGCCTTGAAATTCAATTGCCGTAGCGTCAGAATCAGATCCAGAAGAGCCATCCCACACCGCCGTATGGGAACTCTGCTGTACATGTGCCAGCGGACGATGATCAAGCTCGCCCATGTCACTGAGATCCATGTCCGAGGCCCAATGTCGATTCAGCGCAAGGCTACCATCCGTGCGGCCGTGGTGGCGAGGACTGCTTGAGAAGCCCAACGGCATCATCTTGTCCGTGCTGTTGGCAAAAGGGTGTTTCGAGGCAAGCTCGATCCCTGGGGGACCGAAAGGGTCGAAAGACTCCTGTTCATAGTTGGGCATCGTTTCTCCAGAAGCTTCTAGGTCCATCGACGCCGAGGAGGCATGCGAAGATGGCATGGAAACCTCCCCAGATTCTTGTCTGAGGTCTGAAGGTGGCGGTGAGACGGGCTGCGTTCTATCCCCTATGCCGGCCATAAGGCGCTGGGTGTGATTTTGCCGAACCTTTTCCTGCCCAGACTGCTCTCGCAACACCGACGAAAAGTCGAGGTCAGAGGGCGGTGGAGACAGACCATAGTGCTCGGCGTCATCGCGTCGTTTCTGGCGTTCCGCCTTGACGAGATCTTGTTTCCATTTGCGCCATCGATCTTTGGCCGAAGGCGAGATCAAGCAGTCGATGGGCAGGACGGGCATGTGATGTTCGTATGCAAAGTTAGTAGCACCCTGTCCCACCAGGAGGTTTGGCGGCACACGGCGGAGCGACAAGGTCTGCGTAGACTGGTCAAGCAGCAACCGCGCTAGCGATATCGGGTTTTTGATCTCTGTGAAGCTCGTCAGCGTACTCCTTCGTGCGTTGGACCAACACCAAACGTACGTGCGACCGCACCTGCACCTCCGCTACGGCCATGATGGTCTACTACTACGGCATCACACTCCACAACTCCGTCAATAGCCAAGTTGCTCCCGTATCCAGCGTTGGTGATCTCGCGGTCTTCTAAAATCTTGATGGCGATTTCGACGGCGTCCACAGCCGAGCCGCCATTCCGCATAATAGCCATAGCAGCTTTTGCCGAGCTACAGGGCGTCAGTCAGCAAGACAGGCACATATGAGAGCGTCTGCCACTTACTCGTTGCATGCTGCCAAATGGTGCTGCTCATTCTGCACGCTGTGATATCCCGCCCCAGCGTGAACGAATATGCAAGCAATGTCGGTCGGCCTCCGCCCCCGCCTGCTGCCGAACATCTGAACAGCTGTCTGGTGGTGTCTCGCACAGCGTCTCCTTAAAGTATGTCTTAGGTTTTGCTTGGCGTGTAATGGAAGCCTGTAGGTGGCAAACTAGGTCGGCGGAGCTCGAATTATCGTTTTGCAAGTCCGTCTGTGTTGTCCGCGGCAACGCATTCGGCGGCGGGAAAGCCGGTTAGGTGTCGCTAGCAGCACATGTGCGACGGTTCGAGCCTCGAGAGGTCGATTGGTGAGATGAGAGGGTAAGGTAATAATTAACGACAGGACAGACTGGACTCGAGCCGTCTCGTGCTGCTCCGGCAGATGATGACGGCGGGCGGGAGAGTGGAAGAGATGGAGCGATATGCTACGAGGTGATGTTGAAGAAGAAGAGAAGGCAGCAGGACATCAACCCACTTGACGCGGTCTGAGACGCGTTGGTCCCATGCTCCTTCCCTGACAAACATGGAAAGAGCGCCTTCTATCCCACTGTCGCTGGCTTGACCTCATTCGGCATCAGCCGCAGCTCGACATCAGACGAGCGGGACAGGACGAGACGATGTCGCGCATCCTGCTAGAGGGACTACTACAGCTTTTGAGGTGGCTAGGTAATGGTCCCTGATACCCTAGCGAATAGTCAAGTGAAGTTCGTCAGAAGGGCAGGAGCCTTGGCGCGCCGAGGGTGGGGCAACTCCAGCGGACCAGCCCAGCCAAATTGCTCCACAGCTACTTGCACTACCACGTACCATTCATCCATTAGCAGCTTATAGGCAACAGCAGCAGTCCACCTCGCCCTACCACACCACTCCATCCCCTTCTTGCTCTTACTCGCTGAGACAGGGCGGAAGTCAGCAGACCGATAACAGCGTCGAGCGAGCAGGTCTTCGCAGAGGACTACATCATGGCCTCCCAAACCCCCGCCGTTGTCATGGACAAGTATGCGCCTGTCTTCCTAGTATGCTCTCACGATCCAGCACTGACATGACCCCAGCGGTACGGGTTACTCCAAGCTCGGGTTCGCCGGCAACGACTCGCCCTCCTTCGTCTTCCCCACCGCCATTGCAACCAAGGGCCCAGCAGGTGGAGGAGGCGGCACGGGCTCAGGCCGACCAGCCGTAGCCAACAAACCAAACTTCCTCTCTGGCGGCGCAGGCGGCCATCTATCAGGCAAGAGAGGGACGGAGGACTTGGACTTCTTCATTGGCGACGAGGCGCTTACAGCTGCGTCTGGTCCCGGCTATGGCGTGCACTATCCCATTAGACACGGTCAGATTGAGAATTGGGATCACATGGAACGCTTCTGGTCGAACAGCATCTTCAAGTACCTGCGCGTGGAGCCCGAAGATCACCACTTCCTGCTAACCGAGCCACCTCTCAACCCGCCAGAGAACAGGGAGAACACCGCCGAGATCATGTTCGAATCCTTCAACTGCGCTGGGCTGTACATCGCTGTGCAGGCTGTGCTAGCACTTGCAGCTTCGTGGACATCCTCAAAAGTACAAGATCGGAGTTTGACAGGTACCGTGATAGACAGCGGTGAGGGCGTGACGCACGTCATCCCAGTGGCAGAGGGATACGTGATTGGGAGCAGCATCAAGAGCATACCGATTGCAGGGCGAGACATTACATACTTCGTGCAGTCTTTGCTGCGAGACCGGGGAGAGCCGGACAGCTCACTGAGGACCGCCGAGCGGATAAAGGAGGAGTTCTGCTACGTGTGCCCGGACGTTGTCAAAGAGTTCTCGCGCTTCGACAGAGAGCCTGAGGACAGGTTCAAGAAGTACGATGTGCGGCAGCCAGGTGGCCGCTCTGTCACGGTGGATGTCGGCTACGAGCGCTTCCTCGCACCTGAGATCTTCTTCAACCCCGAGATCTACAGCTCAGACTTCCTGACACCCCTTCCGAACATTGTCGACACCGTCATACAAACCTCGCCCATCGATGTTCGAAGAGGCTTGTACAAGAACATTGTCCTTTCCGGTGGCTCCACCCTCTACAAAGACTTTGGCCGAAGATTACAGCGCGACATCCGACACCTGGTTGATGCACGCATAAAGGATTCAGAAGTCCGTGCCGGCGGCCAAGCGAGATCCGGTGGTCTCGACGTGCAAGTCATCACGCACAAACGGCAAAGACACGGTCCATGGTTCGGCGGCTCCCTGCTAGGCCAGACGCCAGAGTTCAAGAGTTACTGCCATACCAAGGCAGAGTACGAAGAGATAGGACCGAGCATCGTAAGGAGATTTGCACTGCTCGGCGGGCCTGGAAGTACATGAGTCAAGCAAAGTAGTAGTTCAAAGCAAGGCATGATGCCGGAGATAAGCACAGCATTCCTTCACGAACGCATCGCGGCTCTCTGTCAACTTAGGGCATCAATCGGTGACGGGGCGGCTCGGACTCCTTGTGCAACTGGTGCAACCCACCCTGCGCAGGCCATCGGTACGATCCAGCCGCCGGGATACCTGATCAAAGGGTGTGTTTTCCGCAGGGCGGCTCAAAGACGCGCAATTTCCATGGCTCTGGGAGCCCGCTTGCGATTTCCGAAGTACCTGCTCCATGGTCGAGGATTGTGCCATGCATGCCAGCGGGAGGCCCGTCACGGGGAGTTGATCCTACCTTACCTTACCTTACCCTTTTGTACATACGTAGCACTACTATCTGTCCAGACGCTCATGAATCATCAAGTTGTCCGCCGCAGCGGCTCGCCGTCTTTCAACTCAGGAATGTCAATATCAAGCATGCTTACCTATCCTGCTATCAAGCAAAGTCTGAGGGATCTGCTAGCATCGATCATTCGAGACCTTCTTGACAGGCGACATGATGTTGTCTATGGCTGCCAGGTACAGATCACCTGCTCCAAAGCTTTGATGCTGCCCTGTAGATCGCTGTCTAGAACTGTAATCCGCGCCCTCCGCCTTCCCAAAAACCCATGACCATGCCGCCGGCCAACACACACAATCCATATCCACAACCTTAATCCCACCCCGCGGGTCAGCAGAATGTGGGTTACACCAAGGCGCCCCCCCACCTCTGTCCACCGAGACCGAAACACGTTCGGCGCCTCTGCGGCTGTGCCAGACCAGGCATGCAGATGAGGCGTAGTATGATGATGTTCTCTTCTTGCTGCAATGTTGTTCCAAGGATCCCGTCGGATCGTGGCAAGGTAAGGTATGTAAGGAAGCCGCCTTCTATGCTACCTGACCTGCGGTTGCCTGCCTTACTACTCATGGTCTTCACCTCTCGGCTAGCATCTGGAGAAGACGGGGGTATATGCCACTCAGCGGCGGTTCTGTCTTTCTCTCGGCTCGCAGTATCGTCGGCACGGGCATACCTTAGTCATCCGCGGGGTCTATCGGCAAGGACGGGACTTTGCCATATCCCGAAGCTGCAGCTTTTTGATGACCCGATTGATCTCCCTCTTGAGTCTCAAGTCGCATTTGGACGAACAAACCGACGAACGAACCGAATAACGAAGAACGAGTACATGTGAAATCGTTTGATCACGAACGAGCCTACACGAGATCGTCGTCGCCTACAGCCATTGATCATTGCCTCGAGAGGGCTCTGTCAGGTGACGGAACCAACCACAGACGGCCCGGGAAAGGACTCTACCCCCCGCGACAACAAGTTGAACCGCCAGACCGAGTGGCCGACGATCTTCGCGGCTCGCCCGGCACCGAGCTCCCACGTTTCCAACACAAACCCGCGGCAGCAAGATCCTTGAATCCTCCGGAGCTTCGGTTAGCGTTTTGGCCACGCGGACCTGGGCGATCTCCACCGACTGATTATACCGAAGTAGCCGAGTCAATCATCAGTGACCGAGCCGCTCTGCAACATGCCCTCTGGATTGTCTGCTGCTGTTTCTTCCGGGGCTGTGTAACGCATTTACTTGGGCGTCTACTGGTGCTGCGACTTGTTCAATTTTGTATTTCCATTGTACCGGATCTCCAGAGGAAGTAGGCGTGTCTGCCCGAGGCCGTTCCTCTTCCACTCCATCGGACCGAGTCGAGGGTTTTCGGCATCCAGCTCCGCTATAGCCCGGCATTGGAGGAGTATACCTTCCGACACCTGCACAGCTGCGAGCCATTGCGACTACACCTCGCTCGTTACTACGCTCCCTCCAATCGTGCCAGTCCTCTACGTCACTTCGGATCACGGCTCTTTTGCTCTAATCGATCGAACCCATCGATACAATTCGTCGCCATCGTGGATCAAATCAATCAACAACAACGATTGCCGGACTCGCTTCCATACCAACAACTTGCCGAGCAGTCTTCGCAGCAGACCAGCACGATCACTCCCACTACGCAACCGACATTCACCGCCGCTGGGCCGTCGCCCAAGCAGGCTGGCCGGATGCGCAGTAGCATTGCCTGCATCCGCTGCCGACGCTCCAAAGTGAAATGTGTGAACAATGGGGTGGGAACATCGTGTCGATCGTGCGAGAACTCGGGCAGGGAATGCACATATCCTTCGCCCGTCAGCGGAGGTACAAGACGAAGAGACAGTATCTCCGGCAGGAACGAAGGGACGGCAGACAGCGAGAGACGGTCAAAACCGAAAAAGAGTGCACATACGTTTGTTGCGAACCCTTCTGCTGGGTCCCGCGACAGCCCGCGTCCGTTGCTCGATGCGTTAGATCCGAAGCTTCTTACGCCGCAGGTATGGCAGGAATTGTTCGACGTCTTCCAAGTGCACTACTCAGCCGATCTACCATTCCTACATCCGCCCAGCTTCCTCAAACCTGTACGGCAAGCAAGCATGCAGCCGCCGAACAACCCCGTAACATCCGATGCGAACCCTACAGCTAGACCTCCTGCGTCGCCAGAATTTCTGCTCGCCTTTTTAGCTCTGACGGCCCGCTTTCATCCTAAGTTGATCGCTCATCACTCTCCTCCGACTTCTTCCCGTCCCAGCAATCCTTTAATAGCGTCCGAGTACTACGCCGCAGCCGCAAACGAACGACTAATACTCTCGCTGGGCGAGAATCGCGGCGTGCAGGATCTTGAGCGGTGTCAGTCGTCGCTGATGCTAGGCTTGCACGAATGGGGGATGTGCAGAGGCGGCAAAGCCTGGATTATCATTGGCGTGGCGATTAGAGCTGCTCAGGCGATGGGTCTGCAATACGAACGCGATCTAGACGACGAGCCAATGTCGCGTTCCCGGGCGATAGGTTCTGAGGCGGGAAGGTTGGTTTTTGATTCTGATGGGCGCGGGTTGACGAGCGCTCGAAAGTCGGAAGAGGACATTTTCATTCAGCAGGAGATTCGACGCCGGACGTTCTGGAGCTGCTATATCATGGATCGCTATCTGAGTAGTGGGAAGTACAGGCCGCATATGTTGCATGCCTGTGACCTGCGAATACAGCTGCCAGCGAGCGAGAGGTCGTTTCTATTTGCGGAGAAGGTACGCACGTTGATGCTTGGCGAGGACGAGCATAAGGTTGCTAGGGCGGAGGTGCAAAATCAGCGGCGGCAGTCGGTTATGTTGGGGAACGATAGCACGACTGAGCGGGATACTGTCGCTTTGCTGAAGCAGAGTATGGAAGATGACAAGGGTAGGCTGGAGATTGGTGCGGATGAGGGTCTTGTGAGTCGCTACGTGAAGATTCTGGAGATCTACGGCCATGTGGTAACTTGGTCCTGCGCTGGCGGGCGACGGTGAGTTCTTGAATTGCCGCCCAATCATGATGCCAGATTATTCTAATGCATTTCGCAGAACCGAAGAACATCTGCCCTGGGATCCTCGCTGTCAATGGAACAAACTACGCCAGCAATGCCTAGACTTCAAAGCCAGCTTACCACGCCAACACGCGCTCACCCCTCAGAACATCCAAGCACATATCAGCTTAAAGACCTCGACACCCTACACACTCATGCACACCGTATATCTCCTCTGCCAGATAATGCTGCATCGCGAATACGTGCCCTTTGTCCCTATCCGCTGCTCAAGGCCCGAAGGCCCACTCGATCCACCAATGTTTCCCGCAAACGAATACGATGTGCCGCCGGGCTTCTGGGACGACAGCGCTCGCGAATGCTTCAAAGCTGCACGTGAGATTATGGATCTCGTCGCTAGTTGTCAAGAGTGGAATGCGTTGGTGGAGACGCCCATTGTTGGCTTTGCTATCTATACGGTTGCCTTTGTTGGCGTCTACTGCATTAACTTCCCGTGGATGGATCCGCATGGGTATATGTGCAGTCAGCCGTGTGCTTCTGTCGTCGGGCCGGATGGCAGTACGGCGGGCGAGAGTGAAGGGTTTCAGGCTGCGAGGAAGGCTCTGGAGATTATTGGTGATTTGCGGCAGAGACTACACATGGCAAATGGCTGGTTCAATACCATCTCAAAGATGCATAGACACTTCATGCGGCTGAAGAAGGACTATGAGAAGAACATGTCAGCCATGGATTCGAATGCTTCCAATGAAGGCAGCCAACTTTCCAGCCGGCACATGAGCCTCCGTGAAAGCGGCGACGGCGGCGGTCTGGACGAGTGGAACCTTCTCGAGCAGACTTTGACACACTTTAGCAGTCTGGGAGATTCAGACATTGAGATGACAGACGCCGGACTGCGATCTGGCGCGAGAGCGGCGAATGACGTTCTATATGATGACAGCAGCATCGGGACTCCCGTCAAGAGCGAAGAACGCGATCACCCTGCTACCTCTGTAGAGCAGCAAAAGGGTGAAGGAGGGCCTTGGAACGCAATCAACGCCGGTCCTGGCGCGCCACCAAGCCCACGACCCAGCCTTCAAACGCCCAGTAGCGCTCAATTCAGAAGCTATGACTCGTACTCGAATCACAGCCATGGATCTCTTCCTCCTCCTCAACTCCCACCTACGCAGCCCCCGCCCAAGTACGCCCAGCAACTCAACACCTTCCGGCCTAACTATGGGGCAGATACCCCTGGGCCGGGAGCGCCACCAAGTCTGACTTCTCCTGCATCTTACTCCGCTTCGACTCCATCGCAAGCGTCTCCGCCTTTCGACCGTCAGCCTTCTGCTGGCTATAATGGCTGGATGCCTCAGACTACATCATACCCTGCGCCTTCCCCGTTACAGCCTCCTTACGCAAATGGCGCACCTCATCAAACAAATCATCCACAACAGCAACATCTCCCTCAACTAGCTCCAATGCAGGCAGCTTCGGCTTACTCAACCCCGAATCCCCCACAGCTACCGTCTATGCATCAGCAACAGCTGCCACCTCTCACAGCACATCACCAGCAACAGCCTCAACCGCAACCTCAGCATCTACAGCCGGCCTCTCAACTCCAGGAGCCACAGCAGCAGGTCGTTTGGGATAGTCATCAGAAAGAGCAATGGCTGAACAGTCTGCACACGCGTATGAGTGCTGATGATTTGGCGGCTTTTGTCGATGGTGGTGATATTGGGGATTGGACGTCTAGGAGCGGACAGGGGCAAGGGGGTTGGCTCACGACGCTTTGGCGGGGGCCGGCGGGTCGGTGTTGAGTCCATGAAAGACTAGATGCCTTGTACTTATTCACATACCAGCGTGGGTGGTGAGAAAGCCCAGGCGAACTCGCTTCGCGCGTGCTGAGCGTACTGTAGAGTAGCTGCATGACGGCCATGCCGAGAAACACCGAGATATCGGTTCACGATTAAACATGCACAAGGGGTATATGGCTTCACGACTTCAATGGCTGCTGAACTAGACGGCATTTGCAGTGTCTTTCTTCGGCGACTTCAAGTGCGACTTGAATAGGTATGCTTCGCTCTGTCGGCTGAATGCCTCGTCCTTCCAACGATCTCCTCCCTCCACTTCCCGACCATCGCTTCATGACCGTGGAGACGACCCTGCCCGACCTAACCCCGCGAACTTGGTGAGGGGCGGGGATGTTTTTCCGCTACATCATTGCCCTGGCTGCAGAATCTCCTTTGGTTCTACACTGATGAGGCTAAGTTGACTGTGAGTACCTGATCTTCATCGCTTAACTTCCAGCGTCAGTATTGCCCTGCGTGGAGGAAAGTACCTTATGCAGGTGGTTGTTCTGAAGCTTTCGGGCTTTGCTTTCGCGATCTACGCGAGAGAGGGGAATTGGGTGTATAAATGGGGTCGCGAAGGTAGGTCCAGTAGGTGATTCTTTGAGCTGTTGTTCTCTTACTCCCCTTTTCTCTCTGTGCTATACCCGGTGCTTTGAGAGCCTACGAAGATGTTGCTCGGAAAGCTGTGCAAGGCAGCGCTGCTGGCTGCGGCGACGATACAGTCTGCTGCGGCGCTGGCGGTGGGAGGTAAGCCGCATCTTATGATTAGGGAGTCATACAAGAGGGCGCCGTTGCAGGATATTGTTACGTATGATGAGGTTCGTAACATCAATTACTTGGTTTGGAAGGAGGATGACTGATGGTTACCTTACGGCAGCATTCACTGTTCGTCCACGGCGAGCGCATCCTCTTTTACTCCGGCGAATTCCATCCCTTCCGTCTGCCTGTCCCTAGTCTCTGGCTCGACGTCTTCCAGAAGATCAAGTCACTAGGCTACAATGGCGTCTCCTTCTACACAGACTGGGCTCTGCTCGAAGGCAAGCCCGGCGTCTTCAACGCTTCCGGCATCTTCGACTTCCAGCCCTTTTTCGATGCGGCCTCTGAAGCTGGGATCTATTTGTTGGCTCGTCCAGGCCCTTACATCAACGCCGAAGTAAGCGGTGGTGGCTACCCCGGATGGATGCAGCGTGTGCCTGCCTTGCTCAGAACACGAGACCCCCTTTACCTCCACGCCACGGACAACTACGCCAAGAACATGGCCTCAATCATCGCCAAAGCCCAAATCACCAACGGCGGCCCAGTCATCCTAGTCCAGCCCGAAAACGAATACACCAGCGCGGAAGACAACGTGCCTGAATTCCCCGACTCCGTCTACTTCAGCTACGTCGAAGACCAGCTCCGCAACGCCGGCATCGTCGTCCCCTTGATCTCCAACGACGCTTCCCCAGTAGGCCACTTTGCCCCGGGCTCCAACTACACTGCCCAAGTCGACATCTACGGCCACGACGGCTACCCGCTCGGCTTCGACTGCGCTAACCCATGCACCTGGCCGGACAACGCTCTACCCACCAACTATCTCACTCTCCACCGCGAGCAAAGTCCCTCGACGCCTTACAGCATCATTGAATTCCAGGGCGGAGCTTTCGACCCCTGGGGCGGCCTGGGTTTCGCGCGGTGCGCCGAGCTCTTGGGCCCGGAGTTCGAGCGGGTGTTTTACAAGAACGATTTCAGCTTCGGACTGACCATCTTCAACATCTACATGACCTACGGCGGGACGAACTGGGGCAACCTCGGACACCCTGGTGGCTATACGTCTTACGACTACGGCGCCGTCATCAAGGAGAGCCGCGAGGTTTCGCGGGAGAAGTACAGCGAGGCGAAGCTCGAGGCGAATTTCTTGCAGGCGTCGCCGGCTTTCCTGACGGCTGTCGCGCAGAGCAATGCGAATGCGAATGCGTCTTATACTGGGAATGAAGCGCTGGCTGTGACGGCTCTACTGGGGAACAGGACGAACTTCTTCGTGGTGCGCCATGCGGCGTTCAATTCGCTGCAGACGACGGAGTATGAGATTACACTGCCGACGACTACGCAGGGCAATGTGACAATTCCGCAGCTGGGTGGGAGTTTGTCGCTGCATGGGCGAGATTCGAAGTGGCATGTTACAGACTATGATGTTGGGGGTGTCAATCTGCTTTACTCGACTGCGGAGATCTTTACTTGGAAGCAGTATGGCCACAAGCGAGTTCTGGTGGTGTATGGGGGGCCAGGAGAGATGCATGAGTTGGCCGTCTCGGGCGGCGGACACGCTAGAGTTGTCGAGGGCGATGGGGTGAAGTTTGGGCACAAGGATGGCTCTACTGTTCTGCAGTACTCCACCAGCCCGGACCGCAAGGTCGTCGAGCTCGGCTGCGGTCTGACCATCTACCTGCTCGACCGAAACTCAGCCTACAACTACTGGGTCATCGACCTCCCTTCGGATCCTACATTCGGCAACTTTACCCACCCCAGCCACGCCGTGTCCGCTCCCATCGTGAACGGAGGCTACCTCCTCCGCACAGTCGAGATTTCCGATGGCTGCATTCACCTGACTGGCGACCTCAACACCACAACTCCCATCGAGATCATCGGCGGCGCACCTCACCACACCCGCGAACTGACCTTTAACGGCGCCAGCCTCGCCTTCCACCAGGACCACCACACCGGCGTCGTAACCGCAACCGCAACCTACGACACCCCCACCATCACCCTCCCAAACCTCAGCACCATCGGCTGGAAAGCTCTCGACACCCTGCCCGAAATCAAACCCTCCTACGACGACAGCCTCTGGACCGAAGCCCACTGGACCTACACCAACAACACCCTCCGCAACATCACCACCCCCCACTCACTCTACAGCAGCGACTACGGCTACAACACCGGCTCCCTGCTCTACCGCGGCCACTTCACCGCCACAGGCAACGAATCCACGCTCTACCTCTCGACGCAAGGCGGGAGCGCCTTTGGCCACTCAATCTGGCTCAACGCAACTTTCATCGGGAGTTTCTACGGCGGGGACAAGTACATCCAGTGGAACGACAGCTACGCCCTGCCGACCCTAGCTGTAGGCAGCCCGTATATCCTGACTGTGCTGATCGACAACATGGGTCTCGACGAAGACTTCACAGTGGGATCCGAGACGATGAAGAATCCGCGGGGAATCCTGGACTACAGCCTCGATGGTGGACACACCCAAAGCGATGTAAGCTGGAAGCTCACGGGGAATCTGCATGGCGAGGACTACGAGGACAAGACTCGGGGTCCGCTGAACGAAGGTGGCTTGTATGCTGAGCGCCAGGGCTATCATCTCCCTGGTGCGCCGACAGGGAACTGGACCGCTTCCGCACTGGGACCGATGGCAGGGCTCAGTGCCCCTGGCGTCAAGTTCTACGCGACGAGTTTCGATCTGGATTTGCCGGAAGGGTATGACATTCCGCTGTCATTTAGCTTTTCGAATGGAACGACGACGCCGACGAAGAACGGCACGGTGCCGAGTTACCGATGTCAGATTTATGTGAATGGGTATCAGTTTGGGAAGTATGTGCATAACATAGGGCCGCAGGATGATTTTCCTGTGCCGGAGGGAATTTTTGATTATCACGGCTCGGTAGGTCTTTCTCTTCCTCCTTCGCTGACGTTGGACCTTTTCGGTCGTTCTAAACGTCCTCAACGGCTTGTTCCGTCGATGTCTGCTGTAATTGCTGACCGCATGTTCTAGAACTATGTGGCCATCTCGCTATGGGCGCTTGAGAAGGAAGGTGCGCATATCGGCAACTTGAGCCTTGTGGCAGGTCATCCCGTGCAGAGTGGGTTTGGTCCGATTGAGTTGGCGCCGCTGACGGGATGGACGCCGAGAGAGGGCGCATACTAGCAGACCGCTTCTGACTCGCGGCTTGTCACTTCTGCGCGGCTTCTGGAGCTGCAATGTATTCGAGGCGAGTGAATTGCAGCCATCAATCGACACACCATTCATCTACGCTTGCGTGTTCGCGACCTTCTTGTCGTCTCGCTCGCTTTTGTTATGCTGTCGGACATGTGCATCCTCAACCAGGCACCGGAGTTCCTTCCCCTCCGCTCGCCGGTGTCTCTGCACCACTCTCCACCGCACCTCTCGCCTTCTTCTTTTTCTTCTTCGGCTTAGGCACCACAGCCGGCCGCTGTCCATAGTTCGCCATACTCAAATGACTCCCACAGAGCAGGCACTGCCCGTCTTTTAGCGGCTCGCAGAAGATGCTCAAGCAGATACTACAGACGTATCCAATGTCTACAATTCGTTTATGGCAAAAGCAAGCCGCGCGAAAGTCTACACCTTCGCCTTCGCCAGGAGTTATGAGGTGTTCGCGGGCGGTTTGATCGGGAAGGTAGGCGAACATGAGGTACTGGAGGAGACCGGCGCGGGCTACGGGCGTGGAGAGAGACATGTAGATGCCTCCCGTTGTATCCGCTGCTTGCTGCAAGAACACGGGGTCGCCGGCGACTTTGAGGACGTCAATTGGGATACCGAGGCGCTGGCAGGCAAAGATGGAATTCATGATTTCAATGTAGCGATCGGCTAGGTCACCGCTGACGGATAGGATGAGGATGCGCGAGGTCAAGCCCAGGCTGGCGGAGGGCTTGGTCGGATCCGTATTTAGCTCGTTGCCGCCGGCCATGGAGGAAGGGTCGGAGTAATTGAACTGGGAGTTTGCTGTTGCTGAGGGTATGGCAGCAGATTGCTTGGAGATAAAGGCTAGTGCGCGAGTGAGCGCGCCGGCGAGCATGGTGGACGGGGATGACGAGATGGCATCTGAGGTGGTGGAGCTCATGAGACGACGCAGATTCTTTAGGAAGGCGTGCTCGAGTTGGGCGAAAGGCCGGTACTTGTTTGCGTCGTCCGGCGGGGCTTGTGCGTGGACTGGGCCACCGGAGCCAAAGCTGTCATCGCCATTGCTCATATCCACATCCACGTCCCCGTTTGTAGCTCCGTTGGCTTGCCCTCGGCCTCCATTTCCTCTTGCTGGCGTTGCAGGGGTGGGTGTGGGATACAGCCATTCCGCCCGCTCGGAGTGACTGGCGATAACGGCGACGCGGTTGGCATGGTTGATGGCGAGATGAGCGTTGATGAAGACAAGCAGGTTAGCAACAGCCTTGGACAGTGGAAGTGAGTCTGCGAGCAAGGCCCAGGCGTGTGGGTTGGTATCGAGGATGATGGTGAGGAGTGAGGCCGGCTCAAAGTCTTGCTGGCCCGCCGCGTCGGCGCGGTCAGTGGCGTCGACGGCGTTCATGGCCGCGACCGAGGCCTTCCGCTATCAAGACTGCCCGCCAACCTCCCGCACGTCCAGAGGCAGCATTGACAGCACTGAGTGGATCGAGAGTGTCGGATCTCAACATATGCGCTCATATCTCTGCCTCAGGCCATTCCCGAACGGGCCGCTCGACCTGGTTGCCCTTGAAGGTCGTTACCATCTGCCCACACACTGTACTTAAACCTCCACTCCGCCCCTCGATCTTGCTCCGCCATCTGCTACAACGGCGCTGGGAGATACGCATGTGCTGGTCATGATTCTCGGCGGAGTAGTCTAGGAAGACACGCGTGACGCGGAGTATCTACTTCGAAGCTCTCACGGCAAACGGACCGATCTTGCGTGAGAGCGGAGCTGCCTCTTTCGTTCACCGTCGGGTCGGCGTTATCGAATGCGGGAGTTCCATCGAGACAAGCAGCATGATACCAAGAAGCGACTACGTACTGTAAGACGGTATCCGGAGTTGTTCATTCCTACAACAGCTGCTCGAACCCCAGTATTAAAACTATCACTTTCCCCTCTGTCTACACATATGGACTACCTGACATCAGTACCACGATCCTCTTCCCTTCACATCTCATCTCTTTGACCACTGCGGCGGGACTTCCTATAGAGGACAACACAGGTTCAGGACTTTACAATGGAGCGGCCAAACGCCAGCTCCTCGACAGCTATCATGGAGCTTGAAGAGCTCGACCCAATTCATGCCCGGCAGGAAAGCCACTCCACCACCAACAAGCAAGCACCTTCAGTCAGTGGCCGCAGCCTACGCTCCCACATCTCCTCAGACTCGCACAAAGACGACCATGGCGGCGACTTTGACCGCAACGAGACCCTTCCGTCCCCCACGACCGCCACGGAACCAATCGAGACGTGGAGGAGCCCATCTGGAAACATGTACAAACTTTTCGCCACCTTTTGGGCCTTCACCATCATGGGCATGAACGACGCGACCTACGGCGCCATCATCCCCTACCTCGAAACCTACTACGACCTCAGCTACATTGTCGTCTCCCTTATCTTCCTATCCCCCTTCGTCGGCTACAACCTCGCGGCCGTGCTGAACAACACCGTGCACCTCAAGCACGGCCAGCGCGGCGTCGCCTTCATCGGCCCCGTCTGCCACCTGATCGCCTACATCGTCATTGCCCTCCACCCTCCCTATCCAGTCCTAGTCGTCGTCTTTGTCCTTGCCGGTCTCGGGAACGGCATCGAAGACAGCGGCTGGAACGCCTGGATCGGCGCCATGGCCAACGCCAACGAACTCCTTGGCTTCCTTCATGGCTTCTACGGCGCCGGCGCAACAGTAGCCCCGACTATTGCGACCACCATGATTGCCGAGGGCGGTCTTCCCTGGTACTACTGGTACTATTGCATGATCGGCTTCGCCTTCATCGAAGCCTGCACGAGTCTTCATGCCTTCTGGGGCGCAACAGGTGCCGTCTTCCGTGCAGCGCACCCCCGCACAACTAACGAGTCCGGCTCTAGGCTCAAGGAAGCCTGCTTGAAACTGCCCGCTGCGCGCGTGACATGGCTCGGTGCGCTCTTCCTCCTAGGCTACGTGGGTATCGAAGTCGCGCTCGGAGGCTGGATCGTCAAATTCATGATCGAAGTCCGACATGGCCGGCCCTTCGCATCAGGAATGACTGCCACGGGCTTCTGGCTCGGCATCACCGTTGGCCGACTAGTGCTGGGCTTCGTCACACCCAGGATAGGAGAGAAACTCGCCGTTACCATCTACCTCCCCATCGCCATGGCCTTGCAACTCCTCTTCTGGCTTGTCCCGCAATTCTACGTCAGCGCCGTCGCGGTCTCCCTTCAGGGCTTCTTTCTCGGACCGATGTTCCCTGCCGTCATGGTGGTATGCACGAGGCTCCTGCCGAAGCACCTACATGTCTCGAGTATAGGGTTTGCGGCGGCTTTTGGCGGTTCCGGTGGTGCTATCTTCCCGTTCGTGGTCGGAGTGATAGCGCAGGCGAAGGGTGTGCAGGTGCTGCAGCCGATTATCATTGCGCTTTTGGCTGTCATCTGGTGTTTGTGGATTGCACTTCCAAAAATGCCAAGGAAGCGCGAGTAGTAGGGAAAAGGTTGATATCCAAAAGCATCGTTGTCTTAATTCTTGTGAAAATCTCACGCGTAACATCAGACCGCCTCCACCGTACCACGTCACGAAGCTTTTCGATGATTCGCCGTGTTGTTGAGGCTGACCGTCACGAGGGAACTGCTGTGCTGCTGACGCAATAGCTTGCGCGACATCTTCATGACGGTTGCTCTCCATCATCTTCAGCTCAGCCACAGTGATTGCAGTGAAAGGACATTCGATGGAGTTTGTGAGGTAAGTGGTGGTACACGGCGGGACTGTGCAGGCGGCCAGGCCGGTTTGGCAGTGACGCAAGTCGTACTGTTGACGGCACAAGCGGCTGGCTAGCTGTGTGATTTGTGACAATTCAGTAAGGCCAGGGGATAGGGTCTCCAGCAGGTGTCGTTGTACTGCGTACGGACTTGCTCCGTGGGTTCGCACATCTGTTGCACACGGCATCTGGTGTGGATACTGTCCCTTTTACTGTTGAAGAATGTGTTTGCTCCTGCGTTGTTTGCTAAGTCACACGTGCACGGGATGAGGCCAACTCGCCTTGATATGTCGACTCCTGTGGATTGGATAGAGAGGGTTTGAGATTAATCCACGCGGTCGATCAGTCCCAGAGAAACTGGTGCATGCTGAGGTTCGTTCGTTCGACTGCTAGTCTGACCGCTATCTTCTTCGCACGGGTTTCGGTCTTCTGGAACCGTCGTACAGTTGTGTCCGTTGGCAATGGTACAGATGACGCCGCTGCTCTCACCAAAGAGCCACGAAGGTCGTTCTTGAGATACATCAACACCGCTCTGCTGGCTCCAGTAGAATGGCGTATCTAAAGCAATTTGGTGTTCCTGTATCGAGCGGAAGCTGGTCCGATGGCTATCGACATTCACCAGTAACGACCTCACGTGTGTCTTGCCAACTTATAATGCCAATACTGCCGTGGCCGGTCGTCCATCGTCTTCGTGGCTTTCGTCAGATATGCCAAGATGAGATATCTGACCCATATGCTGCTTTATCAACTCTCGAATGATTCAAAGCCTCACCGACAGAGCCGAGATAATTTCGGACTGGATACTGCTTCATGTTGGTAAGTACGGTATTCTGAGTCTGTTGTCTTGATGTGTGTTGAAGGAAAGGAGTTGATAGGTTGTGGAGAACGGACTCTAGCGCAAATGCTCAAGCTTGACTGATCTGACTAATCATCGTAGGTGCGGAGCACTTCGCATGCCGGCAACACCTGCCTCTCACTGCAGCATCAATACACTATCTCGTCCGCCTTCACCGTGCACAAACGCCGTCAGGGGCAGCAGTGTCAACAGCAGAACCGTTGCTGCCGCTTTCCCCGAAAACATTGAATTGCAGCTCCTCGCGCCCCGTGCAGCACATATCTCCCGCACGTGCAGGCACGTGGACAGCGCAAGTGAATGGGCAAGTGAAGTGCATTCAGCATGGCAGACCCGCAGACAGAACCCAAGTCTCCTTCCGAAGGCCTACCTCCGAACCCACCAGCAACCAACACCGCCTCCCAGCCTTCCGACACCGAGGCCGACACCCAACCTGCCCCTCCTGCCGATCCTCTCGACAATCCACCCGACGATGATCGCGCACTCGATGCTGAGATTAGCATGAACCCCGAAGACAACAGCAGCAGTACCGAAATGGCTACTCAACCCCTACCACCCTCTCAGCAACAGCAGCAACCACAAGAAGCCTCCCAACCGCCGCAAACCCAACAACAACCCCAAGCCCAAGCCCAAGCCCAAGCCCAACAGCTCAATGGCGCCCCCCTCCCCACAGCCCTCGAACCCCGCATCCCCCAAAAGAAAGACGCCAGCCTCCGCGAGTTCCTCGGCAAAATGGACGAGTACACACCCATAATCCCCGACGCCGTCACAGACTACTACCTCACACTTGCCGGCCTCCCACCACCGCCACAGACCGACCGCCGACTAGCCCGCCTGCTGGCCCTCGCGACGCAGAAGTTCGTCGCGGATATTGCGGCGGACGCGTATCAGTACTCGCGCATGCGGTCGACGAACACGACGTCTAATAACCCGTTGACAGGGCTGGGAGGCGCGGCAGGGTTTGGGATGAATATGCCTGGTGGGGGAGAGGGGGAGGGTGGCGGTGGTGGTGGGGGAGGAGGTGGAGGGAAAGGGAAGAAGGATGCGGGAGGGGGAAAGAATCAGCCGTTAGGTGGGCCAAGAGCTGGGTTTGGGGGTGGAGGGGCGGGAGGGAGTGGGCAGGGTCGAACGGTTTTGACGATGGAGGATTTGGGAATGGCGGTGGGTGAGTATGGGGTTAATGTCAAGAGGGGGGAGTTCTATCGGTAGTGTTGTGGCGCTCTGCGGATTGGATGTCTGCAACGATGCTTCGATGAAGTGGGGTGAAGGGCGTTTATATGGCGGAGAGAAGGGCATTCTCGGCTGGCAGGCCTTGAGATCCGGCGTTACGGGAAGTGAATATACCGCAGGACTTTTTTCTCCGCACTGTGACTTGTTCCGACCTTGCAGTTGATATCCACGTGTTTGACTAGCCCTGGAGCACTCCGACGAGCCATGCGCGTAAACCCAGAGCACCAGCGCTATGCTATTTCACTCCGCTCAAATCGCTTCCATTTGGTACACACCACGTCGTGCAGCCATAGCAACGCTTGGTTACCGACCTACCGCCTCGTAGTTCTATTCCTCGTCGCAGCAGCTGGCGGCGGCTCGAACGCATCGTCGTCACTAATCTCGTCCTCACTGGGCTCTTGCAGCTTCTTAGGCGGCGCCTTACTCCCCGCTGCTGCCCGCATGCCACTGCCCCTACCAGCCGGACCATTCGGCTGGCTAGCCTGGCTGGCTTGGCTGCCCAGCCAAGAGAGCTGCGTCTGTCCAGCCTTGACCGCCTTGCTTTGCGCGCTGGCCTTGCTGGTCTGGGTGCTGCTTTTTGCCGCAGGCTTCTTGGCCGGAGCAGCCTTCTTCGCGGCGGGCTTGACGAATAGTTGGCTCTCGTCATCGTCATCGTCGTCATCATCGTCAATCATGACTACATCGTCATCTTCATCTTCGTCTTCCGAGACCGGCTTCTTCTTTCCCCTCACAGCGCCTTTAGCAGGCGCCTTCTTCGCACCAGCGGCGGCCGTCTTTCTCGTTGTTGCCGTCCCACCACCCCTACCGCCTCTCCCGCGCCCTCTACCTCTCGTAGGCGCACTAGCCACGCTCTCGCCATCCTCATCCACCTCCGCCTCGTCTTCCTGCACCTCTTGCCTCACCAGACTGGCAGGATGATCATCCCAGTGCCCATCAACGTCGCTATCCCAGTGATCCGGCTTCGGCTTGCGGCTAGCTTTCCGCGAACTACGCTTTAGCTCGCCGCGGCTAAATTGCTGCTCCATCTCCGCCTTGAACTCCTCCATCATTTCCGCCATGCGCTCCTCGTCCCAATCGTCGTCTTCCTCCTCTCCAATCAGCTGCTCGACTTGCGTCGCGAGACTTTCCGTGACGAAGAGCTCCATCGCTCTGTGGTCGTCTTTGTCGACAAACTGGCCGACGGCGTCGGAGAAGGTGTTCTGAGGCAGGATGGTGAGAGACTGCGCGGTTAGGAATTCTTGAACCAGCTTCTCCACTTTGACGTTGTCAAGACCGAGTTGTTGCAGGCGCTCGGCTTCTGGCATGTCTGGCTTGCCCTTGATTTGTTTCGTAGTCTGACGTTTGCGGTGGAATTGGACCACGTCTGTCACATTGGCCACTTTGCCTAGGAAGCGAGAGGAGAAGCGCTGGGGGTTGTCGATCTCAAAGGTGCCGCCTTCGGGTGCTGTGTACTCCACTCGTAGACGGACGAGAGGCAGAGGTGGCTCAGCGTTCTCCTCGTCATCATCTGTGACGCCCGCCTCTTCTCGAGCCTCGCGCCATTGCTCGTTCGCTTCCTCGATGAGTTCTTCCACGATACCCTGAAGGTATCGCGTGACTTTTGGTTTGTTGTCAGGCGTTTGTGCGACATCACGCATCTTCCGACTGTCTGACAAGGCTATCTCGCGCATGACGAACGGCCGGACTGTCTTCAGACGGATGGTCTCGCAGTCGAAATCCTGGCCCTTGATGGTGAGAATGGCGACACGCTTCGCGACTGCCTCGCCAGGGACTAGCGATGTGGCGACGGACGAGCCCGGCTGCATGACGTGAAAGCCTTGCGAGACGTTCGTGATCGGGTCAATCTCGCATTTGTGTTCATGACCCCAGACAACTAGATGCAGAAACTCAGGTAGGAAGTGCTCAGGCAGATAGCCAGTATCGGTGTAAGCGTGATGGTTCTGATGTACGCTCATCAAATTGAACCAATCGCCTTTCTGAGTGTTGGGCTGAAAGAACTTGACTTTGCCGTCGCGAAACGTTCGGAAGAGGCGCTCGTCACGAACATTGCTGAGACCGAAGAGGGCGAGTTTTGTGTTGCCTTTCTGCAACAGCACTGGCTTGACTTCGATGTTGTCCGATTCTGGCGTGCGACCGTAGTAGTTGACAAGACCAGACATCTGCAGAATATCCAACGCCGCCAGATGACCCTCTCCGGATGGGTCGTCGTGATTGCCGTGGATGGAAAACACTGGTATTGCAACATTGATGTCTGGATCTTCGTAGTTGACATGATTGAATGTGCCTCCGAACTGCTCACTCGCATCACTCAGCATTTCCAGCTCGCACGGCTTCTCTCCGTAGCAGTTCATACGTAGGCTGCGCATGACCTGATACATCGACTTCCGGCTGGGCTTGTTCTCATGGAAGAGATCACCAGCCAAGAGCACCATGTCGACGTCGCGGTCCTTGGCCAGAGTCATGACTTCGTGGAACGATTTCCAGCTGTCGTCGCCCCGAATCGGGTCTCTCTCGTTGTAGCCCACATGGTTGTCAGTTGATACGAGAATGCGAATGGTGTCTCCGGCTGTTCAGTCAGTGTTAGCAAGAAACTGTGATCGAATGGAACGTAACGCTGTTTGCCCACCATTAAAGCCCGGCATCTTGGATGTCAAGATACTGTCTGTGGCGCGGGCGTCTTCAGATGCAATCGTCTTCACAGCGATGTTTGCGAAGTCTGATGCTTCTCATGGTTACGAAACAAAGGCGCTTTCGTGTTTGCAACCAGGGGAAGCAGCATCTTATATGACAGCGAGCGACAAACGAAGCACTCCAGCCTGAAGAGCGAGTGGTCGTGAATGCACGGAAGCCTAAGGTCGCCGCGAGAATGGCGCGCTAGTGCACCCATTTCCAGCCTTACCCGCAGCCGGCAGTCACTTCCTAATCGAGACACCAAACTCCGCATCTGCATCTCGACTTTGGCAACGACCTGGCTGGACAGCAGATATATCTTCCTATCACTCGCGGATAGACGAATCTAGACAAGATGAGAGTCACTCAGTGCTTACTATCCCGATCAGTCTGGAAAGGTGCGAAGATGAGAGTGTGACGCTGTGCCTCTTCGCAAGCTGACATCTTCACAGGCCCGCACATCGTACCGTAAGTCACCCGGAACGTCGACAATATCCCAAGAGCGTACGGAGGATGCGTACCGAGACGAGTATTGACACACCAAAGCTTGCCCATCATAAGACCGAAAGCCGGCGAAAGAGTGCCTCCTATCAAGACCCAAGCGCGATCGGCCACCATCCTTCCCAATTTCGTCGGCCTTGTCTTCCAGGTGTACAATGGCAAGATATATCATGATGTGCCAATAACAGAAGAAATGGTCGGACACAAGCTCGGGGAGTTTTCGCCGTATGCATATTGTTGATCGACTCCCATGTCACGCTGAGCTTGGCTGACAGTAAGACAGCACGCGGAAACGATTCTCGTACAAACAGACGAAGAACAAGTAGCGCAGAACGAGGAACGGATTCAGATGCAGATGTCACGGCGTACGGGACTTTCGGAGCGTGGAGTGAGGCGTTCGTCTATTCATTGGAAAGAGCTGTGGGGAGTCGGGCATCTGCCGCGACTGGTATTGCCTTCTTCGGCTGTTCGAGCCATGCAGAGGAAGTGGCCGAAGTCTCCAAGATGTAAGCGCGAGTCTTGAGACTGCTGGTTCTCGAAGGCACTCCGCGGGCTTTGCGGTATTCTTGCCATGCTCAAGAAGCTCTTGCGTCCGATCGCTGTCTGGTTAGCCAGCGCCTTCGCAAGTACCAGGCGACAGCAGTTCTTGCAAAGAAGAACGAGGCTGTGCACAAACAGTACTACCTCATCTTTGCATCGGTTCGCCCTCTCTTCCTCTCACCACCGCATCCATCAGACCAAGAGACGTCCACTCGTTCATGCGCATCGCAATCCCAACCATTGTCAACTCTTCATAACTCGCTCACTTGCGTCGCGTCGCTCGTTTCTTGAACCGCTTTCGCCTTTCGGGGCTTTCTTGGATAGGCAGCTCTGCACCGCTTGGCCCATCAACATATGCAAGTCACCTCCCGTCTTCGTGAATGTTGCTATGGCTGACAGCAGTATCGTACGCAGCTCGCCACCAGTCACCCCTTATACCACCGCCTCGACCAGGCTTGCACTTCTGTTGAGTAACCGCACATGGCGCCAGACACCTCGACCCGCCGGGTCTACTCTGCGGAACAATTGCAACGTCTTCGCAGCACTGCATCCCAGCCTGCATTGAATTTGAAGGAAGCTATTGAGGAACGGGATGGCGATGACGCCGAGCTTGTGAAAGGTACCCGCTTGTCACATGCACAGACCCCTATCCCGACTCGCAAATCCCTTTCCCAACATCCTCAGGAAACAAAGCGTTCTGGCGGCGCCGCGAACTTCCCACCGGTGTCTTTCATCCTGACTAGCACTTCACGTTGCCTCGATTGTGTCGCACATTGTATACGTGATGAACCAAGAAAAAGAGTCACCTGCCTTCGCGGCCCACCGTGTGTGGGTTGAGAAGCTCGTCGATACTCCAAGTCCCGCGAAATTCGGTCATCTCTATGGGAAACCTGCGCTGACTTCATTTCACTCGCCCACAGAGCATGTGCTACGCGGCTCCAGGTCCTTTGCGGCGCGCTCATGGAAATCTCGCGCATCTGCCAACTCGCTTCGTGTGCCGTCCAACAAAGAGAATCGCTCTACCAACGCGTCCGAGTCCGACCGTCATCCGCCAGCGCCACTCCCGTCCAAGGCGGCTCCGGTGCTCGGAGAGATCGCGCCGAACAACCAGGCCTTGCGCGTCCTAGAGCCATGGAGAGTTCGCCAGTCGCCCACCCCTTCCCTCCGCAAGAAGAAGATCGAATCGCTGGTTCAGGCTCACGGCTCGCCACCTCACGTGCGCGTCACCGCTGGTGGACGCATCGTACCCAGCGAGCAGTCTCCATTGTGTCATCCACGCTACGGCTACAGCGCGATCAGAACCAACGGAGGTCTTATCAAGTTTGCGCCAAATCACCCGACTGGCAACGCGCAGTGGACTCAAGCCACACAAAACGGTTTCGTTGCTCAGGATGTACAAGGACGCCTTTGCCAGATCGTCGACGGCACCATCTTGCCTCTCAACGAGGTCAATGGATCCATGCAGCTCTTCATGCCCGCACCCAATCTCAGCATCACGCAACGCGGAGCTTCGCATGGCCCTACCCCCAGTGGCCCGCCGCAACCTCCCAGCAACATCTCTCAGCGCAACGGGTCTCATTTGGTACCGCCGGAACCTTCTACCGCTGCTCAGATTAACGCGCTAGAGCTCGAGTACTCCAAGCTGGACTTTGAGCTGAAAGATGTCGACAAGACGGAAGTGCTGCACGGCCGCACCATGGGCAAAGCTGCTAAAGAAGCCCTCGTTGGCAAGCGCCGTGAGCTTGTCATTACCATGGACAAGCTACGCAAGGCTCTGAAAGGTCTCAAGCAGCAAGCTCCGCCAGACGCCCCGACTTCGCCGCGTGCGACACCGTTGAAGCAGTCAGCCTCTCCACCAAAAAGTCGACTCCCGCCTTTCTTGCAGCAGCGCCAGAATCAGCAGATGGCTCCACCGCACGCTGTCTACGGTCCGTACTACGGAGTTCCCCAGCCTGGGCAATTCGGGCCACCGTACAGCTTTCAGCCGACCCCATCGCCCGACGCTTCCTTCGGCCCACAGCCCTGGGGAATGCCTCCACCAGGCATGTTTCCGCAGCCGCCACCACCGTTTGACGGGTCCACGTCTTCCGCTGCTCTGCCACCGCAGCCAGAGCCTTTCCGGCCTTCTCCAGCCTTCGAGCAGCAGCCACAGCAGCCTGGGCCGGTAGGCCCATCCACCACTACGCTTCCGCCAGCGACTGAACGCCGTCCACTGGGCCACGATTCCCGGTCTTCGTCCGGCATTAATAGGATTTCTTTGCCAAACAAGTCTCGTGCAGTGCCCATTATTGCGCCCGATGGCAAGCTCATCAAGTCCAGTCTGAACCCAATGAGCCCAGCCTACAAGCCTGGTACACGCTTGCTAAAGAGCAGTGAGAGCGATCGCGGGTCCGCCAAGTCCGTCAAAGATCGTGTTCTGACGCCACTGTCACCGCTTCCTCACATGCAACCGCCGAGTGGTAGTCAGCTTCGAGTCGTCAACAAGACAGACGAGACTATTACCCCCACGAAGAAGGACGCACACCTGCACAGCTCGAGCGTCTCGAGCTTTGAGACTGCGGACTTCTTCCCACGCAACACGAAAGAGTACTCCAGCCGGACGGACGCCTACTCTGCACGCGACGACGTCGAAGAGAAGGAGAACTGCGACCCTCAACCATGTGATGGCGCAAAGCAAGACATTCCTATCGCTCACGCCGAGCAGGCCTGCATCAGCCATGCGCACCCTGCCATCCTGTCAAGCAATTCGCAGATGACTAGTCCGGTCGCCGGGCCTGTCGCACCGCCCAGTACACCAGCCGATCCGGAGGTTGCTAGACAGCGGCTTCTGTCTGGGACGGTCGACAGCGCGATCTGGGACGAGCAGGGTTACCAGTCGGACGTCGGCACTTTACCTGACCGCAACGCGCACAACATCAGTCCCAAGAACAAGCGCAAAAAATACGTGTTTGTTGAGGAGCATCCAGACCTCCAAGCATCTTCGTCGCCACGAAAGCCTCATGCTTGCCAAGACGAGCTCTGTGTCACCTCTTCTCCATACGAGAACGTTGAGTTCGCGCAAAAGCCGCTCGAGTTTGTCAAAGGCTACCAAGCTGGGCTCAATCGCAACCCACCTGGCCATGAGTCTTCGGCAGACTTCCTGAAAGGCTACTGCGCGGCTCTCATGAAACAGGAAACTCCCAATACGCCTATCGTTCACTCTACCGGCAGTCCGATCAAACCTGTTGGCCGTCGTCCGAGCCCTGTGTCCGTCCAGCCACCGGCGCAAAGCTCTGCTTTGTCGGATCGTCGGCAGACACGACCAACGCTGGCTCCAATCGAGATCAGCAGGCAATCACCGGACTCTCTGAAGCAGGCCATGCTCGCTCCCCAGAACGAGAACGCTGTCCTTACGCCCGCTCCTGACGGACCGCACATCAACGAGGCTGCCTTTGGTCTCGGTCAATGGGCAAAGGAGCACAGAGAGACGATGCTGCCAGAGGTCGATCCGACTGCCCTGCAAACCGCTCTTGCAGGCTTCCAGTTCCCGAAACGGAGCACTTCGGTCAAGCAGCACCAGCAACCTTCGATCGAAGAGACCGGTCCAAATGACGAAACGGTGTCGATGCTTCACGGCCAGGACAACAGTCAGCATTCACAGGAACCACTCCTTCAGAACCAACGCTCCGGCAACGAGATGCCTCCACAGCCAGCATCACCCTCGATCTCAGCCAAGAGTGCTCCCCTTAGCACTGGCAATGCGACCGATGACTACCGCGTAAGCAGCTTGACTAGCATCGACTCGACCCTCTACCTCAACTACCCTGGCAACCGCGTGTTCAGCCCCCACCTAGAGTTTAAATCAGCCAGCTCGGTCGCTCGGCATGCCGGTTTAGCTTCTGGCTTCTTTGCTCAAGCTCAATACGACGGTGCGTCTGAAAGTGTCACTATCAAACCTCTCTCGCACTCTCAACTGACGACTGGGTTAGGCGCCGCGGCACCCCAGACGACTCAGCGTCCACTCTCCATGGCCAGCACCGACAGCGCCGCGCCACCAAAGCACCCGCGCTTCTTCGAGGGCTCCATTGACGGCATGAGTGATCCGCCTAACTCACCTCCGCCGACTTCGCCCACAGCGTCTCCAAAAGCTACTCCATCGAAGGACAAAGCCAAGGACCCTACGACTAAGGGCTCGCCGGCTCGCGCCAAGTTTGAGCTTATTGCGGAGAAAGTCGGCATCAAGACGGTTGGTGGCGGCAAGGAGAAGGATGTCAATGAATCCAACAGCAGTCCGCAAGGTAAGCGCCGCTGGCGCGATGTCTGGCGCGCAGGTCCTCGTAAGGAGGCTAGCAAGGACGAGCAGCAGCAAACTCACGCTCCTCCGCAAAAAGGTCTTTGAGCTGCTCAACGCCATTCTCGACGTTCATTACATCCGATAGCACACCACGACAGGAGATTTTGACAGTGGCTCAGCTTGGCTACACAGTCCTTCAACCTTAAACTTTGACAGAGCTTTATTTGATTGGCTTCACTATCCGACCTGGATCCACCTATCTGGACGGCATTGCGCAGTGTTTCTGGTTTGAGCGACATCTTTCTGCAGGCGTCTTTGGGGCTCGTAGTGCTCTGTATCTGTTATAGCTGTGCATTTACATTGACAGCGGTTTGCGCACGGGCAGATTGGCGGGCTTTGAGGCAGATCAAGGGATGTAGAATTAGTTGTACGTTTATGGATTGACGATTGTGGCATTGTCCGTCTTGCTACGCAGTGTTTTGGCCGTCGTAGATCGGTGATTGTGTGTCAGGTCGTGCCTGTTTCCATGATCGATGCGTACCTTACTCTACCTCATCTGCCTGTACCATGCCTGTTATCTCACCTCCCTGTAGGACTAAGGCGCATCGCTCGCGCTTTCTGCCTCAGGCATTAAAAGTGGCGGGCGTGGGGCCGGGATCGGCGGCGGGGAGTCAATGCAACGCAACTTTGGCAACATGTCAAGAAAAGTTTGGACGCGACATCAGTACCATTTCCGTGCAAAGACACTTCACGCATCGTCTCGGTAGGAGAAGTTTGGACCGCAAGGATGACGCCAAAGTCTGCGGCTCAGCGATACCTCAGCACTAGGGGCGGCTCGTACGACGTGAGTAGGCTCAGGCGCATTCCTATTGAAAGAGCATGCATGGGAGCTCACGCTGAGATCAGCTCTGCTATAGTTCTCGTTCGAGGATGTCGTACTGAAGGGCCTCGCTGCCGACGGAGGACTGTTCATTCCTGAAGAGATCCCTGGTCTGCCAAGCGACTGGCAATCAAGATGGAAAGATTACTCGTTCGAGGAGCTCGCGTATGAGATTTACAGCCTGTATATCAGTCGCGATGAGATTCCGGAGGAGGACTTGAAGAGTCTTATACACAAGAGCTACAGCACGTTCCGGGCGAAGGATATTGCACCAACAGTCACGCTGGACGAAGACAAGAAGCTGCATCTTCTGGAGCTCTTTCACGGCCCAACGTTCGCCTTCAAGGATGTAGCATTGCAGTTTCTGGGAAATTTGTTCGAGTACTTCCTGGTCAGGCGGAACAAAGGCAAGGCTGAGGAGGACGCCAAGAGAGAGCATCTGACAGTCGTCGGCGCAACGAGTGGTGACACAGGCTCAGCAGCCATTTATGGACTGAGAGGGAAGAAGGATGTCAGCGTCTTCATCATGCATCCGAAGGGCAAGGTCAGCCCGATCCAAGAAGCGCAGATGACGACTGTCCTGGATCCCAACGTGCACAACTTGGCTGTTGAGGGGACATTTGATGATTGCCAGGTGAGCGAAGCTTTCAAACGGAGGTCTTACAGAGAGCTAACGTCGAGTAGGACATTGTCAAAGCGCTCTTCGCCGACCCAGACATGAACAATACGCACCGCCTCGCCGCCGTGAACAGCATCAATTGGGCTCGCATCCTGGCGCAGATCACCTACTACTTCTACGCCTACTTCTCTCTTTGCCGGAAATATCCCGACCCGACCTTCCGTTTCATAGTGCCTACCGGAAATTTTGGTGATATCCTGGCTGGTTACTTCGCCACGCGGATGGGTGTGCCGGCCGACAAGCTCATCATAGCGACGAATGAGAATGACATTTTGCATCGCTTCTGGAAGACCGGACACTACGAGAAGAAGCCCGTTCACGGACATGAAGCAGAGGGTGGCTTAGAGGAGGACGGCGTCAAGGCGCATGAGAGTGGAGTCAGAGAGACGCTGGCACCAGCCATGGATATCCTAGTATCAAGCAATTTCGAGAGACTGCTGTGGTTCCTCGCCTACCGCACCAGCAAGATCGAAGAGACGAATCATCGAAGGATGGAGGCCGGCGAAAACGTCAAAGGCTGGCTGGATCAGCTGAAATCCGAAGGCGGCTTTGGCGTGAGCCAGGAGATGCTGGCAGCAGCCAAACAAGACTTCGACTCCGAGCGTGTGAGCGATAAGCAGACTATCCAGACAATCAAGGACGTCTACTCGCAGTCCTCCCAGCCAGCTCCGGAAACAGCGCCTGCCACCACCGGCACCCAGCACAAAGGTCACTACATCCTGGACCCGCACTCTGCCATCGGCATCGCCGCCTCTCTGCGCAGCATCACTGCGTGCCAAGACAGCGCGCAAAAGACCGGTGGCGCGGAGATCCATCATGTCAGCTTGGCGACTGCGCATCCGGCAAAATTCTCGCACGCTGTGGAGCTCGCGCTCAGAGATGTTGAGGGGTTCTCTTTCAATACTGTGCTGCCTGAGCAGTTTGTCGGGCTTGAGGAGATGGAGAAGCGGATCATTGACTCGCCGGCTGATTGGGAGAAGGTGAAGGAGATTGTTAGGAAGGAGGTTGAGGCGGAGGTTAAGGGGTCTGTTGGAAGCGGGGACGGGAGTCGGAATATCTTTTCTTAGGTGGGGGCTGTCACTAGGGACTACCAGTGGCATGAGTCAGTAGATGCTAAGCCAGCAGCAAGTTGAGGCAGGATGTGACGCTGTCACCAATTGAACCCTCACGACACTGCTCTTCGGCTTTTCGCTTCACGTACTTGCTGCTTGTTGCTTCCGTAAATTTCACCACAAACGCAGAAGCAACCTGGGCTTCATGAGTTACCGGATCTGACGCCTCTGTCTTTGGTTGTCGAGTGGTACGACCGGTCAGAGAAGGGTTCATCCGAAAGCCCGTCTTCAGGACTCTCGGCTGGAATACGACGAGGCAGCATGTTTCCGCAGGGTGTGTCCGTGGTTTGTCGGACAGCTAGACGAGTGACATTGTCGTCTTTTTGGCCGTGGAGACAGTGTGTACTTCGACACGAGGTGTGGGTTTCACGACGATTTCAAGAGAGCATACGCTCGAAGTGTGAGCATCGATCGCTATGCATAAAGTATGCCATACCACGTGATGTACTTACTGATAGCGCTAGATAAGGGGTAGTGGGTGAGACTGGGCTTTTGTTTGCCTTACATCTCACCTTCATCCTGGTCTTTCTTGATCGCAGCGGTGGAATCACGCTTGCCAATTACGGAGATGACAACGAGCCTAGGGACATGTACCTGTTCGCATACGTTCCTGAGGATGGGACTGGACTGGATCTACCTTAGGTGCTTACCGACCTAGGTACTTCAGTGCTACCGGTACCTGTCGATGCACGTCATCTCCCCGCAAACATGCTCGAATCCACTTCACAGGCGAAAACACGCACCTGCAACGAAAATGATCATGACGACTCCTGGACGTCCTGGGCACGTTATGTTATATTCGCCTTGATGCTTTGCAGCAGCCAGTATACGTTTCCAAGGGGTTCATGGCTTTCGCGTACCCCAAATTTCTGACCCGCGCAAGATGCCAGGCTCGAGGTCGGTTCATTCACCCACACGCTAAACGTCATGGATCTTTACAGCCGTGAGCTTCTCGATATTCTCCACCCGAACGAGCATAGGGCGTGGAACCTTTGCGAATGTTTACGGGAAGCCGTTGGCTTAGCATGCATGAGCGAGCCGTAAGACGTAAATGCTCCTTGTCGCTAAGCCTACAGTCTTCGGTGCCGTCCAATGAAGCCTACCCTGCCGAAAGGATATGCCTTCATTGGACAACTGTTTTGATGTTTAGCCACGCCTGACGTACAGCTTACTATTGAGATGACAAAGAAGTGCTCCCTTGGCTTATGTCCGGCCATACTACACTTGCTAAAGCATATACATTCCTCAGGTCTGTAAGGTTCCATTGTCTTTTCACACATCCTCGTCAAGCTCTTTACACCACGCAAGAATGGGATCCGTAGGCGCTCCGACGCCTGAGAGCGGGGCCTCGAAGGCAACCCATCCAAGCATTGTCGATATCCGTACCGACACCGCCGGCATCGAATTGAAGCAGGAGATATTGAATGGCCTGAAGCCGAATCATGGGAAAGAGAAGACATTGCCGACATTGTTGCTCTACGATGAAGAAGGCTTGAAGCTCTTTGAGCGGATCACATACCTGAAGGAATACTACTTGACCAATGAAGAGATAGAGGTGCTGCAGAAGCACGCAGAGAGCATTGCCGAACGTATACCAGATGGGTCTATGGTGGTGGAACTTGGGAGCGGGTACGCCTTGGGCGACCCCAGGCACACTGCGACTCCGGCAGGCTTACTGATGTCGTGCTAGTAACCTTCGAAAAGTCAAGATCCTACTGGATGCCCTCGAGAAAGCCGGCAAGAACGTGACATATTATGCATTGGACCTGATGAAGTCGGAGCTTGAGAGGACTCTCGCCGACGTACCGCAATACCAGTATGTCAAGTGCCGTGGTTTGCTGGGCACTTACGACGATGGGCTCGCCTGGCTTCGCAACTCAGAGAATGCCAGCATGCCGAAGGCTATCTTGTCGATGGGGTCTAGCATTGGCAATTTCAATCGAGATGATGCGGCTGGCTTCCTTCGCCAATTTGCTGCTATTCTGGGCCCTCGTGACAGCCTCATGATCGGCATGGATGCCTGCGAAGATGCGCAGAAGGTGTATCAAGCCTACAACGACAGTGACGGGTACGTCTTCCTATATCAATCTCTTTTTGTGGTGCTGACGGTTCCACAAGTCTGACCCACGAATTCACTATGAATGGCCTGAAGCACGCCAATAGTCTTCTCGGCTATGACGCTTTTGCGCTCAACGATTGGGAAGCTGTCGGCGGATACGACGAACAGAGCGGAAGACACCAGGCCTTTGTTGTGCCAAAGAGGGACGTCGTTGTCGAAGGTGTAAATCTGACGCGAGGTGAAAAGGTTCGCATCGAAGAGAGCTACAAGTACAACGCAGCTCAAGCGAAGGATCTGTGGCATGGCGCAAATGTCGCGCAGATCGCTTCCTGGTCCAACGACGCAGGCGACTACGGTATCACTTCCGCGTCTGCATTATGGTGCCCTGAAAGCCTTTTGCTAACCCATATTATAGCATTGCATATGTTGAAGCCCACAGCAAGGTTTCCATCAAAGCCAGAAGAGTACGCCGCGCATCCTGTGCCTAGTCTGGAGGAGTGGGACCAGCTGTGGTCGGTATGGGATGTGGTCACACGCCAGATGATTCCAGACGAGCAACTCCTGGACAAGCCGATCAAACTCCGCAACGCTTGCGTCTTCTATCTTGGCCATATCCCCACATTCTTCGACATGAAGCTTACTGAGGCGACTGGTGGCAAGCCAACTGAGCCAAGCTACTTCTACAACATCTTCGAACGCGGTATCGACCCTGACGTGGACAACCCGGAGCAATGCCACGCACACAGTGAGATTCCGGACTCTTGGCCGGGCTTGGATGTAATCCTTGAGTTTCAAAGGAACGTACGCAAGCGGGTGAGAGGCCTTTATGAATCTGGCAAGGCCTATGAAGATGCGTGGACCGGTCGTGCTCTATGGCTGGGCCTGGAGCATGAGATCATGCACTTGGAGACCCTGCTTTACATGCTGCTGCAAAGCGAATGGGCACTTCCTCCTGCCACGGCTGCAAAGCCTGATTTCCAGCAGCTCGCCGCAGAAGCTCACAAGCAATCGGTGGAGAATGAATGGTTTGACGTACCTGCTCAGACGATCGAGATTGGCCTCGACGACCCTGATGTTCCCGATGGTCCAGTTCGCCACTTCGGCTGGGACGTCGAGAAGCCACAGCGGAAAATCAATGTTGGTGCGCTGAAAGCTCAAGGTCGCCCAATCACTAACAGGGAGTATGCGCGCTATATGAGTGCGACCTCTGCAAAGGATATGCCGGCTTCGTGGATCAATGTGAACGCTTCGAACGGCGCAAATGGCGCTAATGGCCACATGAACGGCGACTCCGACCTTCATGATTTCATGCATGACAAGGCCGTGCGCACACTCTACGGACCTGTGCCGCTAAAGTACGCTATGGACTGGCCCGTGTCCGCATCGTACGACGAGCTCAGCGGTTGTGCGCGATACATGGGCGGCCGCATCCCAACTCTGGAAGAAGCCCGCAGCATCTACTATTACGTTGATGCCATCAAGAAGAGGGGGCCCTCTAAGGCTTTGGGCAAGACGATTCCTGCAGTCAATGGGTAAGCGCCACTTTGGATTACAGCGATTGACACTACTGATGAACTCTAGTCACCTCGTTAACGACGGCGTGGAAGAATCGCCACCATCCAAGCCTTCCGCAAACGGCTCCGGCGCTGCAGCCGGTCCAGATTCCAGCGACGTCTTCGTGAACCTCGAACAGGCGAACGTAGGCTTCAAACATTGGCATCCCATGCCTGTCACTCCTTACGGCAACAAACTTGCTGGACAGGGTGAGATGGGCGGCCTTTGGGAATGGACCAGCTCAGCGCTGGTGCAGCAGGAGGGCTTCAAACCGATGAAGCTTTATCCTGCTTATAGTGGTATGTCGCCAAACCAAGCCGTATCGACCGTAGCTACGTATGATGTCGCTGACTTGACACAGCCGACTTCTACGACGGAAAGCATAATATTGTCCTCGGCGGCTCGTGGTCGACGCATCCGAGAGTCGCTGGACGGAAGACCTTGTACGTTGATTTGCCTTTCACCTTATGGATTGGAGTAGCTTGCTGACTATTACAAGTGTGAATTGGTACCAGCGTAACTATCCTTACGTCTGGGCCGGAGCTCGACTGGTAAAGGACGCTTAGCGAGGATTTCTTTGCGGACTGAAGTAAAACGAGAAACGGCTGTGAATGAAAAGTTAGTGTCTTTATGTAGCCTTGCTTGAATACATATGGTTGCATTCGCGTCGTGGATATACCTGATATCATTCATCTATTGTGTTGAGGTGGCGCAGCTACCTGTTGACGTATTCGTGATACTAAAGATCCCAAATGGATCGTGAAGGTGTGGTTCCGTTTGAGGCAGGCACGTCAGGGCGCCGGGTAAGCTTATTATGCCTCAGGCATCAAACTATCCAGGATCACACGTCTGGATCCAACCGCGGCTTGGAACCTTAAGTTCGCGACGCGTACGAACAAGGAAAGACATACACACATCCCATATCGCTGCCACGAGCACAACACTATCGCCACGAAACCGCACGGCACTGACACGATCATCAGGCGACGACGCACGCCGCCCCTTCCCACTCCCGCTGCATCCACAGTATCACCAAACACCGAAATCAGCGGCATTCACCCCTGCGGACACTGCCGAAGAGACAACATCGCTGCAGGCACCTATACTGTGTGCGATGTCGACATCTTCCGCACTCTGGAGATAGCTTGGACATCATGGAGGACCCTGTGGTCCCAGGAGTCAATGGCGCGGCCAACGGCGTGCCGACCGCGCCCACTCCGCCTACAGTACAGCCGCAGGTAGTGATCAAGTACTTGTCCAGTGTGCTGGAGGTCACGCTCGGGGCATCACAGGCAGAACTCTCTGCAGCTGGCAGCTTGTTGAGCGAAGGATTGCTACAAGAGACGATTGCAAGATGTCAGAGGTTCGCACTGGAGCCGCAGATGGCGTTGTATGTGCTGAAGCAGGCGGCACTCTCACAGCCAGACGGCCAGAGCAATGGAGATGCGGCGCACGTTCAAGAGACATACACGTTGAGCTCAGAGGTCATGTATTCGTCGAGGACGATTGGCTGCGTAGCATTCCTCAAGCGGCCTGCGCCTATCTCACCTGAGGCCCCTATCAGCAGACAGGTGTCTGTAGTCAACTTGCCTCTACCAGGCTCTCTCAGTGTTTTGGACGCTGCCGCCACCGTGTCACCCTACGAGAGCCTTCACTCTCTCGTGAGAGGCGCCCTCACACCCTTCTTCGAAGCCGCGGCACGAGGAGCAGAATCAGCGAATGATCGGTTAAAAGCAGATGGAGAAGCCAGAACAGGCGTGTCTGGCGCGCGACGGAAGCTTGCAGACCTGGAAGTCAGCCTTCAGAATCTCCAGCAGAACATTGAAGTGGAGGCGCCGCGGTTACAGATCCACGAAGCGGTACAGACGCAGCTAAACGAGGCCAACGGTAATTGGCAGACGGCGTCCATGCACATCCCAGACGCAGTTGTTGCAGACAGCGTGATGCTCAACAAGCTCCAGAATATGGCGAACGACTGGATCAAGCAGATACGCGACTTCACGGTAATAGCAGACGAGCGGGCAGTCGGCACCACTACACAAGAGAAGAACTTCTGGTTAGCGATGGAGACTGCACTGGACAGCATTGAGGCTCAGCTTGCAAGCGGTGGTGTGCAGTTGACGATGAAGATTCTGGAGAAGGCCAAGAGACACGGTATCACTGCCAGCTTCTCCTCGGACACCAAGCTTAGAGAGACAAAAGACAAAGTGCAGAAGTACAATACGCTGTTTCACGGCTTTCCCATCGAAGAGATGCTTTCAGCAACGTCTATGGCGAAGCTAAGAGATGCGCTGGACGACGTCTTTGCGCATCTGAACAAAAAGTTGCGAGTCTGCCCCTACCCGGTGAAGCGTGCTTTGCCGCTCGTCGAAGCCATCTCTGGAGATCTTGATGCTCGACTGCACGACTTGCTACACGGCCGCACGCTCATGCATCTCAGCTATGAAGAGTTTGGCAAGATCGTCGATCAAGTAGCGGAAGTGTGGGCCTTCTGGGATGAGGACGTGAAGGAGTTTACGAATGTCGCCCGTGAGGTCACCAGACGACGGAATGACAAGTTCATTCCCATTAAGATCAACAAGCGTCATCGTCGCACGGAGGATCGACTAAGCTACATCTCAACGTTTCGGACAAACCACGAGCAGCTCCAGAAGACCATCGTCAATGTTCTTGGTCCCGAGGAGGATGTGGCGGAAGCCATAGACGGCACCGTGGCTCCTATTGTCGTTGAGGAGATGGGGGATGTCGACGCCGTGGACGAGATCTCACAAGCGTACCTCGCAGTTAAGGACGTCGACGTGCTCGACATCTCCCCAGAAGGCGAACGCTTGTGGACGCAGGCCGAAGCAGCCTACAATGAGCGCACATCCCGGGTCGAGAACTCAATCATCGCTCGTTTGCGGGACAGGTTGGCTCTGGCGAAAACGGCGAATGAGATGTTTCGTGTCTTTCCAAAGTTCAACGCACTGTTCGTCCGTCCCAAGATTCGTGGCGCCATCACGGAGTACCAAGTTCAACTCATTAACAATGTGAGAGACGACATTGAGGCTCTACAAAAGCGCTTTACACATCAGTATGGGCAGTCAGAAGCCCATGCTATGGCGCAGCTGCACGACCTGCCTCCCATATCCGGAGCCATCATCCGAGCGAAGCAGATTGAACGCCAGCTCAACGGCTACATGAGCAAAGTCGGTGACATACTCGGCCCCAAGTGGGACCAGCACACAGACGGGCAGAAGCTGTTCGCGCTCGGTGAAGGCTTCAGGAGGAAGCTGGACACCAAGCCAATCTTTGATGATTGGTTACGAGACATTAGTAGACGGCACTTGTCAATATCTGGAAGGCTGTTCGCCATCACCCAGAATCGTGCCAGAGGCAATCAGCTCGACATACATGTCAACTTCGACTCGCAAGTTATAACGTTGTTCAAGGAGGTCAGGAATCTGCTGTGGCTGACCTACCCGGTACCGCATGCCATCAGCAATGTGTCGAAGGAGGCCCGTCGTGTCTACCCTTTCGCGGTCAGCTTGATGGAAAGCCTAAATACGCTTGGTCAGACTAACCTTGCGATCGACAACATGGGCGACATTACCATGATGCTGTGCGGCTTCCGGAACGATGTCCAAGCTTTCATCGCCAAAGGCACATCTGTACGTTGGGAGACTTTTGTGCTGGCCTACGATGTGCATATGCGACATGCCGGCGACGATGGCAGATCATCGGACGACAAGCTTCACGTTCAATTCGTGCGTAACCTTGGAAACTCCATCTCAACCCTGCAAACCAAGGTGTCGACGTTATCTACCATCCAGGTGGCGGTAGATGCAACCTTGCGAGACCTGCAGACCTGCGCATTCACACAAGAGGCTTTCCGTCAGCACTTGGAGGCTCTCCAACGCGCCATCGATCAACTCAACTTGGAGTCCTACGCGAACATACCGTACTGGGTGGCGAAGACGAATGAAAAAGTCGTTGAAACGCTGCGAGCACGCCTTCAGCAAGCGCTGAAAGATTGGAGTGAGGAGTTTGAGCACGGGGACGCTAACAGTCCTGCGCAACGAGAAGAGGGCACACCCAACGTCGAAACGTACGTCCACGACATTGTTATGCACAACCAACTCATCCAGCTGGAACCGCCCTTGGAGGATGCGAAGGCTGGCTGGCTTGACAATCTGCATGCCTGGCTTGGTACCGTCTGCAACCTGCCCCGAATTCAAGCATCACGCTTTGAAAGTGCCCTGACTATCGGCGGCCCTGCCGCGGCGACCACGTATACAGAGCTGCCGCTGATGTGCCTGGATGCCCTTGCCCGTCTGTACGAAAGTATAGCGACGAAGTTGGACATAGCGCAGGTCTACGTGGACGAGTGGCTGCAGTTTCAATCTCTCTGGGATCTGCAACTCGACCAGATCCAAGATGACATTGGCGAAGAGCTTGATCTGTGGCTGCAATTGATCCAAGAGATTCGCCAGAAGCGCGAGACTTTCGACACTTCCGGTAGCAAGCGCTTCTTCGGTCAGCTGGTCATCAAGTATGAACAGGTGCAGTCTAAGGTCAACGCCAAGTACGACCAATGGCAACACGACTTGCTAGCCCACTTCTCTGTCCTCTTTGCAACTCGTCTCGTGGATGTTTACGCTGAGCTGCAGCGCGCACGGAAAGATCTGGAAGGGTCTTCCATGCAGACCTCGTCAACAGCACAGGCGGTCTCTTTCATTACCATAGTGCAGACTTGCAAGCGTCAGACGAAAGTCTGGGAGCCGGAGATGGAGACTTTCCGGCAAGGGCAACAGACACTTTCTCGCTTACGCTTCCAGTATGCGAAGGATTGGCTGTACGTCGAGCAGGTAGACCACGAATGGACCGCGCTTGTAGAAGTGCTCGAGCGCAAGAGCAAGCTCATAGCTGATCAGACGGACGCCCTCCGCGCGAAGATAGTCGCTGAAGATGGCGTGGTTACGAGACGGATTGGCGAGACTACTGAGAAGTGGAACGAGAAGCGTCCAGTGTCTGGCTCTATCCCTCCAGCGGAAGCAGTGGGCACGCTCGACCGCTTCGATAGTGAGCTGAGCCACCTGCACGAGCAGGCGGACATGGTCTCCAAAGCCAAGGAGGCTTTGGAGCTACCTGCCAGCCCAGACAACATGCTTGCGACACTCCTTGAAGAAGTGCAGGACTTCAAATCCGTCTGGTCCAATCTGACTACTGTCTGGGATCAGCTCAATGACTTGCGCGACCAGCCTTGGAACAGCATCCAGCCCCGAAAGCTGCGGCAATCACTTGACAACTTGCTCAAGACTACCAAAGAAATGCCGAGTCGAATGCGGCAGTATGCTGCGTTCGAGCATGTACAATCTGTCCTCCGCCAGCTGATCAAGGTCAACGGTTTGCTGGCCGACATGCGCTCGGATGCTGTGCGCGAGCGCCACTGGACCAAGATCTTCAAGTCTTTGCAACCTTCAAAGCGGTATTCGGCTATCTCTACGACCTTGGGCGACGTATACGATTTGCAGCTCGGGCCCAGCGAGTCCATTATCAGAGGCGTCATTGCTCAGGCTCAAGGCGAAATGGCGTTGGAAGAGTTTGTGCGCTCCGTCCGTGAACACTGGCAGAACTATACGTTGGACTTGGTAAGCTACCAAAACAAGTGCAGACTCATTCGCGGCTGGGACGATCTGTTCGCGAAGTGCAGCGATCACCTGAATTCTTTGCAGGCAATGCATCACTCGCCCTACTACAAGGAATTCGAGGAGGAGGCGTCTGCCTGGGAGGATAGGCTTAACCGCATCCATGTGCTGTTCGATATCTGGATCGACGTCCAACGCCAATGGGTATACCTCGAGGGCGTCTTCACTGGAAATGCCGACATCAAGCACCTCTTGCCTTTGGAGTCCTCGCGCTTCGCCAATATCAACAGCGAATTCATGAATGTGCTGAAGAAGGTTTACCGGTCACCTCAGGTGCTCGAGGTGCTCAACATTCCGGACGTGCAGCGGTCGCTAGAGCGTCTCGCTGACCTGCTCAACAAAATCCAGAAAGCGCTTGGCGAGTATCTGGAGAGGGAACGAGTGTCCTTTCCTCGCTTTTACTTTGTGGGCGACGAAGACCTACTAGAGATCATCGGCAACAGTAACGATACCTTGCGGGTAGCGAAGCATCTTCGAAAGATGTTCGCCGGCATCTCTGGTCTTGTACTGGATGAGGAGTCAAATATTCGCGGTCTGACATCCAAAGAAGGAGAGAATTTGATGCTCCGTCAGCCGATCTCGCTAGCTGCAACGCCAAAGATCAATGACTGGCTGAAGGCGCTAGAGAATGGAATGCGTGAAAGCCTATCGGAGTCCCTTGTTGATGCCGTCAAGACGTTCGAGGCCATCGATGAGGGCGACGACACTGCGTTCGAGACTTACGTGTCCGACTATCCGGCCCAGATTGCGGTGCTGGCAACTCAAGCGCATTGGACTACTCAAGTTACAGAGGCTTTGACTAAGGGCAACGCCGCATTGCAGGGCGTATTTGACTCGCTTGTCAGTCGCTTGAAGTTCCTTGCATCGACAGTGCTACGCGAGCTTGATCCACTCTACCGAAAGAAATGCGAGCATCTTATCACCGAATTCGTGCACCAGCGAGACGTTATAGAGCAGCTTAGAGATGGAGGCGCCGACTCGCCAGGCCACTACATGTGGCTGTTGCGCATGCGCTATGAGTTTGACTCTAGCGCAGCGCCACTTGAGCGCATGCAGATAAAGGTCGCCAATGCTACACTCGCCTATGGCTTTGAGTACCTTGGTGTACCGGACCGTCTCGTACGGACGCCGCTCACGGATCGTTGTTTCCTCACCTTGACGCAGGCACTTTGTCAACGCATGGGAGGTTCGCCATACGGACCTGCAGGTACAGGCAAAACAGAGTCTGTGAAAGCACTTGGCTTGCAACTCGGTCGCTTCACGCTAGTATTCAACTGTGATGACACTTTCGATTTCCAAGCGATGGGCCGTATCTTCCTGGGTCTGTCCCAGGTCGGTGCATGGGGTTGTTTCGATGAGTTCAACCGTCTGGAAGAGCGCATTTTGTCTGCTGTCTCACAGCAGATTCAGAACATACAAGTCGGCCTTCGCAAGCGTGCTCAAGATGCGAATACTCAGATTGATCTTGTCGGCCGTCAGCTCAAGGTCCATCCTCTGACTGGCATGTTCATCACAATGAATCCGGGATATGCAGGCCGATCCAACTTGCCTGACAATCTCAAGAAGCTCTTCCGAAGCGTGGCAATGTCAAAGCCGGACAAGGAAGTCATCGCTGAGGTCATGCTGTTCTCGCAAGGCTTCACAGAAGCCAAAGCATTGTCGAGGCAGACAGTGCCCTTCTTCGACAAATGCAGCGCAGTACTGTCAGATCAGCCGCATTACGACTTCGGTCTACGTGCTCTGAAGAGCGTTCTGGTCAGCTCGGGTGGCCTGAAGCGAATGCGGCTTGCCACTGGGAACGAGAAAGCTGCAGACTTTGAACCACAAATTATTGTGCAAAGCATTCGAGAAACTATCTCGCCGAAGCTGGTGCGTAGTGACGTCGATCAGTTGGTGAAAATCGAAGCGGACTGCTTTCCCGGCGTTCAGTACGTTCCTGCGGCGCTCGAAAGCTTGCGCAAGGCTCTCCAGGAAGTCGTCGAGGAGCGACAGCTTGTGGCGACGGACGCGTGGCTCACTAAAGTGCTGCAACTTTACCAGATCCAAAGCCTACACCATGGTGTCATGATGGTGGGCAGCTCTGGCACGGGCAAGTCTACAGCCTGGCAAGTGTTGCTTGCGGCGCTCCAGAAAGTAGACGGCGTCGAAGGGGTGTGCCACGTTATTGACCCGAAGGTCTTGTCCAAGGAAAGTCTTTATGGCAGCCTCGACAACACGACACGCGAATGGACGGACGGTCTGTTCACCAGCATCCTTCGCAAGGTGGTTGACAACCTGCGTGGAGAAGAGGGAAAGCGACATTGGATTGTGTTTGATGGTGACGTCGATCCAGAATGGGTCGAGAACTTGAACAGCGTTTTAGATGACAACAAGCTACTGACACTGCCCAACGGTGAGCGCCTGAGTCTGCCGGCCAATGTGCGCATCATGTTCGAAGTCGAGACCCTGAAATATGCCACCCTTGCAACAGTCAGTCGATGCGGCATGGTATGGTTCAGTGACGACACGGTGGAGCTTGAGGTGATGCTCTCTCGATATCTCGCTCAGCTTCGCACTACGACCTTCGATGATCTGGAGGAAGACACAGCGATCCCTACTTCTGTAGAAGCTAGGACTGGCACCCTGACGCTGATGTCGGAGATCCTTCGACAAAGGCTGACTGGCAGCGATTTCATCAAGAAAGCTTTGGCAAGATGCGAAGACTCACACCATATCATGGACTTTACAGTCATTCGGGCGATAGGTACTCTCTTCTGTCTCTTGAGGAAGGCCTGTCGCTCGGTACTGGAGTATAATATCCAGCACTCAGACTTTGCACTCAGCGATGAGCAAGTCGATGCCTACCTTTCGAAGAAAGCACTGGTCGCTACGGTCTGGTCCTTCACTGGAGACTGTCCACTTGCGGAGCGCAAGTCATTCGGTGACTTCGTTGCTGGGCTTACGACCCTCGATTTGCCTGTACTGTCGGAGCAGACGTCCTTGATCGACTACGACGTCTCCCTACCAGGTGCAGCGTGGGCGCCATGGCAGAATGAAGTCCCAAGCATCGAAGTCAACACTCACTCCGTCACACAAACAGACATGGTCATCCCGACTGTGGACACTGTGCGCCATGAGGAAGTGCTGTACTCATTCTTGGCTGAGCACAAGCCCTTGCTGCTTTGTGGTCCTCCAGGTTCCGGCAAGACCATGACGCTCTTCAGCGCCCTCAGGAAGCTGCCCAATATGGAGGTCGTTGGGCTGAACTTCTCAAGTGCCACTACGCCAGATCTCCTGGTCAAAACATTGGAGCAGTACTGCGACTACCGCAAGACGCTCAGTGGCGTCACTATGGCGCCAAGGCAGATTGGTCGATGGCTTGTCATCTTCTGTGACGAGATCAATTTGCCTGCGCCTGACAAGTACGGAACGCAGCGTGTGATCTCTTTCATGAGGCAACTCGTAGAGCACGGGGGCTTCTGGAGGACAAACACCAAATCGTGGGTCAGTCTAGAGCGCATCCAGTTCGTTGGCGCCTGCAACCCGCCTACAGATGCCGGGCGTACGCCCCTTGGCTCTCGATTCCTTAGGCATGCACCGCTCATCATGGTCGACTATCCAGGCGAGATTTCTTTGACGCAGATCTATGGCACATTCAACAGCGCAGTACTGAAGATCATTCCGACACTGAGAGGCTACGCAGATGCTCTGACGCAGGCTATGATCCAGGTCTATCTACGGTCGCAGAAGCGCTTCACCCCTGACATACAGCCCCATTACGTGTACTCGCCTCGAGAGCTGACTAGATGGGTGCGTGCCATTTATGAAGCAATGCGCCCGCTCGAAACCATGTCACTTGAAGGTCTTGTCCGCATCTGGGCTCATGAGGCGCTTCGGCTTTTCTCAGACAGACTGATAGCGGATGACGAGCGGCAGTGGACCGAGGACGTAGTCAACCAAGTCGCCCTGGAACATTTTCCGAACATTGACGAAGAGGCAGCCTTGGCCAGGCCCATCCTCTTCTCAAACTGGCTTTCGAAGAATTACGTCCCGGTCGCTCGCGAACAGCTTCGTGACTTCGTCAAGGCTCGTTTGCGGACGTTCTGTGAAGAAGAGCTCGACGTGCCGCTGATCCTGTTCAACGATGTGCTTGAGCATGTACTGCGGATCGACCGTGTCTTCCGCCAGCCGCAGGGGCACCTAATCCTCATTGGCGTGAGTGGCAGCGGCAAGACCACACTCTCGCGCTTTGTCGCTTGGATGAATGGCTTGTCCGTCTTCCAGATCAAGGTCCACGGCAAGTACTCCTCTGAAGACTTCGACGATGACCTGAGAAATGTCCTACGCAGGTGCGGGTGCAAGGGCGAAAAGATCTGTTTCATCATGGACGAGTCCAACGTGCTCGACTCTGGCTTCTTGGAGCGTATGAACACGCTCCTTGCCAACGGAGAAGTGCCCGGTCTTTTTGAAGGAGACGAGTACGCGACACTGATGACTGCCTGCAAAGAGGGTGCCCAGCGCCAAGGGCTGCTTCTGGATTCGCAAGAAGAGCTCTACAAATGGTTCACGCAGCAGATTGTGCGCAACTTGCATGTCGTCTTCACCATGAACCCACCGACAGAAGGTCTGTCATCCAAAGCGGCCACCAGCCCTGCGTTGTTCAACCGTTGCGTGCTTAATTGGTTCGGCGACTGGTCTGACCAGGCCCTGTACCAAGTCGCGTATGAGCTCACTCAGTCTGTGGACGTGGACAAATCGAGCTTCACCGCGCCGGACAGCCTCCCGATCGAGTTTGACCAACTGGAAATGCCGTTGTCGCACCGAGACGCTGTGGTCAACTCAATGGTGCATGTGCATCACTCCATGCGACACTTTAACGACCGGCTGAAGCGTCAACAGAACAAGACGACGTATCTGACTCCTCGACAGTTCCTGGACTACGTGGCACAATTCGTCAAGCTTTATAACGAGAAGCGTGACGACCTCGAAGAGCAGCAGCGTCATCTAAATGTCGGTCTTGAAAAGTTGCGGGACACCGTTGACAAGGTATCGGAGCTGAAAAAGAGCCTAGCGGAGAAGAAGTCTCAGCTAGAGAAGAAAGACGCTGAGGCGAGCGAGAAGCTACAGCGGATGGTTGCCGATCAGCGTGAAGCCGAACAACGACGGGCGGCATCTCTGGAGATCCAGGCAGCCCTGGAGAAGCAGGAGAAGGAGGTAGCAGAGCGCAGGGAGGTAGTCCTCAGCGACCTCGCGAAAGCCGAGCCTGCCGTTGTCGAAGCGCAAAGAAGCGTCAGCAACATTAAGCGTCAGCACTTGACAGAAGTGCGATCTATGCAAAATCCGCCCGCTGGCGTCAAGCTCGCTTTAGAGTCTGTGTGTACGCTACTGGGTCACAAGGCTACCGACTGGAAGAGCATCGTGAGCATCGTGCGCCGAGACGATTTCATTGCGAGCATCGTCAATTATGACAATGAGCGCCAGATGACTCCGCAGCACCGTGTCAAAATGCGGAGGGACTACCTATCAAATGACGACTTCACCGTTGAAAGAGTGAATCGTGCCAGCAAAGCTTGCGGTCCCCTTGTGCAGTGGGTGGAGGCTCAAGTGACATACTCTGAAATCCTTGACCGAGTCGGTCCTCTTCGTGAGGAGGTTTCACAGCTTGAGGAGGAAGCTCTGCAGACCAAGGCAGAGGCAAAGATGATCGAGAATACTCTGACGGAGCTCGAACAAAGCATTGCAACGTACAAGAACGAGTATGCGGCCCTGATCAGCCAGACAGAGGCTATTAAGGCAGAGATGGGCAGAGTACAATCCAAGGTCGATCGCAGCATGCGCCTACTCAACAGCCTGTCTTCCGAACGGAGTCGATGGGAGGAAAGCAGCAAGACGTTCGAGACGCAAATGCAAACGATCATCGGCGACGTCTTCCTTGCAGCCGCGTTCGTTGCGTACGGTGGCCTCTACGACCAGCAATACCGCCGTGCTATGCTCGAGGACTGGTCCCTGCACCTGTCCAATTCTGGAATTGCCCACAAGCAACAAAACTCGCTCTCTGAGTACCTTTCTACCGCAGATGAACGGCAGCAATGGCACGAGCATGGCTTGCCTGTTGACGACCTCTGTACCGAGAACGCCGTCATGCTGAAGAGATACAATCGTTACCCTCTCATCATCGATCCATCTGGCCGCGTCACGCAATTCCTGCAGAATGAGAGCAAGGAGCGGCGCTTGACCGTTACAAGCTTCCTTGACAGCTCATTCGTCAAGCAGCTGGAAAGCGCACTACGCTTCGGCAATCCGATACTCATACAGGATGCGGAGCACATGGATCCTATCCTGAATCATGTTCTGAACAAAGAGTACCAGCGAACTGGTGGTCGTGTTCTCATCCAGCTGGGCAGACAAGACATCGACTTCTCCCCGGCGTTCAAGCTGTTCTTATCCACAAGGGACCCTTCGGCTCACTTCGCGCCTGATGTGTGTGGGCGTACTACCTTCGTCAACTTTACGGTCACGCAGAGCAGTCTCAAGACCCAGACCTTGAACGAGGTATTGAAGTCTGAGAGGCCCGATGTCGATGAGCGTCGTTCCAACCTCGTCAAGATGCAAGGCGAATTCACGCAACGTCTGCGCCGTCTCGAGCGCATGTTGCTGCAAGCCCTAAACGAATCACGCGGCAACATCTTGGATGATGAGAATGTCATTCAAACTCTCGAAACGCTCAAGAATGAGGCCGCTGATATCACAGCAAAGGCGTCCGAAACTGAAGGGGTCATGAGCGAGGTCAACAGCATCATGGATACATACGAGATCATTGCTCGCTCGTGCTCAGCCATCTTCGCGGTGCTAGAGTCGCTCTACCACATACACCACTTCTACCAGTTCTCTCTGCAATACTTCGTAGACATTTTCGAAGCTGTGCTGAGATCGGCACGCATTTCTGCCGAACGCGATTCGAAGAAGAGAACGGATGCGATGATCCGTGACCTATTCAGCAAGACGTATCATGCCACCTCGGCTTCTTTGCTGCAGCGTGATCGCTTGACGTTGGCTGTCCTGTTGGCGCAAGCTTCGCCTTTTCCAATGGACAAGACACTGCTGGACACATTACTGAACGACGACCTTCCAGGGATGGACGTGAGCACGGCGACCAAGCAAAGGGCCACTGCTTTGAACACTGCTGCGCGGATAGCACCACTCAAAGAAGCACTGGCAGATGTCAGCGAGGCAGACTGGGAGGCTTTCTTCGCGACTGAGGAAGCAGAAAAATGCGTGCCCAAGATCGCGCAGATGACTGGCAACGACAACGACAAAGCTTTGAAGGAGCTCTTGGCCGTCAAGCTGCTGCGCATCGATCGCCTTGTCCCTGCCACTGAACGTTTCGTTAACGCCGTTTTTGGGCAGGCCTTCCTTGATGTCGCCGAAGACCTTGCCCTTATAGCCAGGGACACGGAGGCCAGCTCGCCGATAGCTCTCTGCTCCAGTCCCGGCTTTGATGCCAGCTACAAAGTAGAGCAGCTCGTTGAACGCTCCCAGGCGAGCTGCGCGAGCGTTGCAATGGGCTCGAACGAGAGTGTTGCTTCTGCGGATTCTGCGTTAGCCAGCGCCGCTGCTAACGGCTCGTGGGTCCTGATCAAGAACGTACACCTGGCGGCCGATTGGTTGCAGAACTTGGTGAAGCGCATAGACTCGTTGAAGCCCAACAAGGACTTCCGTTTGTTCTTGTCAATGGAGACGAGCCCGAAGATCCCATCGAGCCTGCTCCGTGCTTCTCGAGTTCTGATGTACGAGCAACCGGCTGGCATTAGGGCCAACATGCGGGACAGCTTGACGTCGCTGCCTGATCAAGTCATGCAGCAGCCGGTCGAGAAGGCTCGCGTACATTTCCTACTTTCGTATGTGCATGCTGTGGTGCAAGAGCGCCTGCGCTATGCTCCGCGTCTTGGCTGGAAGAGCTTTTGGGAGTTTAACGACGCGGACTACGACTGCTCGGCCACCATCATTCAGTGGTGGACAGACAGCGTGGCACGTGGGCGATCAAACGTTGCGCCTAGAAGCATACCTTGGGAGATGCTGAGAGAGTTGATTTCGGAAATGTACGGTGGCAAGGTGGACGATGCTGCCGACTTCCAAGAGTTGAGGATGTTGGTGGAAAAGACGATGACTGCCGAGGCGTTCGAAGAAGGCTTTAATCTGATTGGAGAAGTTGCTGGTGATACTTCGATTGGGGTGCCCTTGCCAGGCGGAACCCTGAAGAAAGACTTCATTCAGTGGGTCAAGGAGCTCCCAGAGCGTGAACCACCGACATACCTTGGTCTACCGGCCAACGCAGAGAAGCTGCTGCTGGTCGCGCATGCAGAGGAGATGCTCAAGAATCTGAAGACCGTAATGGGCGTGCTCGATGAAGGCGAGCACGTGATGGCGGAGGCAGCGGAAGCCGCTGAGGCTTAGATTTGTCTCTTGTTTGAGATGTCGCGAAACTTTTCGTATGTTCTGCATAGCGAGGTCGACGGGAAACAAGGGAGGTTCTGGCGTAATGAGGAGGCAAGGCGCATATGGAGGCGGACTTTTCGGTGCGCATTTCAGCCTGATACCCTTTGCAGTAGATTGTCGATAGGAACAAGGGAGTACGATGTGGGCGTTGAAGGCTATGTATCATGACGAAAGTTGATAGTTGAATCGAATCGCTATCTCGTCTTGACCGTGTTGACTGCCGAATCGATGCGTGGACGTCAATAGCATGATCACGCAGCTCAGTATCAAGAGGCAAGACCTGCTAGATCATAGGCGTACAGTAAGAAGCTCTTGATCAGATTGGCAGTGGTCAGAGCTCGGGAGGGCGAAAGACCGTCAAAGGTCGGTAGGTGGAAGGGCGAAGTCTCTGCACATGAGCCGACGGTGGCAAACCCGCCACGCAGCATCAAGAATTGAAGGTCAGAACACAGGAAAGATTGACATGAAAAAGTCTTTCTCGTTACCAGCCGTTATTCCCTTAATAAACATTCCTTTCACAGCCGCCCATGTTCTCGCTATCCCTGTCCGGCCAGCAGCGTGCAAGCCTTTCACGCCTCGAAAACCCAGAAACGCCGCATGGTGTTTGTTATGCACAGTCTCGCCTACCTGTTTCCCCCGTCCCTCCCCTTCTCGCTAACGCCGTCGGCTGAAGCCCCACCAAAGATACGTCTGCAGCGAACTCAGGAGAATGCTGGGTAGCCCCGCCGAGGAAGAATAAGAAGAAGAGGAGGAGGGTCCGAGGAGCGCGCGTAGTGCTGCCATCTGCGTGCTGGGTAGCTGCGGCGGTGACTTTGCTTCTGCTGAGGCAGGTCGTTAACACTCGCCCCTCAATGCCCCAAAAAACCCTAGGGGAAAACGGAAGAAGACGAGGAAGCGCCGCAAGCGCGCAGAAAATTCTCCGCCGCTTAGAGGATCTTGCAATTACTCCTCTTCTTCCTCTTCATCGGCACGTCCAACCCCGCCAATCCTCCTCCTCCTCCTCCTCCTCCTCCTGGCGCCGCACCCCCTCTCTTCCCACCCTTCCCACTCCTAGCCCTCTCCGCTTCCGCCGCCAACTCATCCTGGCCCCTCACCGCAATATCAATCGCCGTGTCAAAGATCTCGTGCACACCGCTCATTTCTTTGGACGAGCATTCCATGTAGAGCGCGGACATTTTGGTCGCGACGGCTTTGCCTTGCGAGGTGGTGACGGGGGTGAGGCCTTGGGTTTTGAGCAGCTCGATGCAGGTGCGTTTGTGGCGGAGGTCGGATTTCAGGCCGCAGAGGATGATGGGGGTTGTGGGGCAGAAGTGGAGGACTTCGGGGTACCACTGGGAAGTTTGATGCGTTAGCTGTGTATGGCCGAGGCAGGGGGGGAAGGAGGATGGTGAGGGGGAGGGGCTTACTTTGTCGAGGACGTTTTCGAGCGAGTTGGGGCAGTCGATGGCGAAGCAGACGAAGAGGAGGTCTGTCTCTGGGTAGGAGAGTGGGCGTAAGCGGTCGTATTCTTCCTGACCTGCTGTATCCCAGAGGGCGAGCTCGACGCCTTTGCCGGATTGCTTGTGCTCGACTTGCGTGATGTAATTTTCGAAAACGGTCGGGACGTATCGCTGTTGGAAAAGTATTAGTCTCACGCACCCGCGCGCGCATACGTCTTCGTACATGAATGGATCTCTCCTTACCTCTGGGAAGTAGCCCTGCGAATAACTAATCAACAAACACGTCTTGCCACACCCGCCATCGCCAACCACTACAAACTTCTTGCTGTACTCCGGCGGCGCGGTAATGTTCGTCCGCGCGCTCGACGTCGTGTTTACCGTGCCATCGCTACCCCTCGTCGACCGCCTGTAGCTGTCGTCGCGCGTGAGGTACGATCTCGAGCTGTTCTTACGCTTGACATGGTCGTAGTTGGGTACCGCTTGCACGGACATGGTTGATATGGACGCCGCCCTGAAGGAGGGGGGGTGGTTGGTGAGTAAGGGCGGGGGAGTAGTAACTATGCGATCTCTGGAATGGATGTGCTAATGACTACCGTCTGGCGGCGATCGATATCGGATCGGGTGGGTGACGTCTTGACGGGCGGTCTGTAGTTATGTGGAATGGATATCGTGATTAAGATGGCGATCATGGGAATAATAGTTGAAGGGTTGGTTGGGGTGGGCAGGGTAATTTCAAGGGTTCTGTTTACTTGTTGCGGGGCCTGGGTTGGTTGCCATGGCGGCCGGGTGTTGGTACGTCATGGCATGGCTGGTTGATGAGCGGGCACGTGCAAATTTGCGACCTGAATCTGTTGTCGTGGTTGCAGTTCTTTTGAAGGATTCAGGTCGCGACGGATGTGTGATGAGTTGGCGTAGACGAGACCGACTTGTAATGCTCTGATACCATATCACGCAAATATATACTAGACGAGAGGCGGCAGCATGGTAACGAGGGAGGGGAAAGGGGCAAGTCAACGCCAACACCACTTGCGCGACACTAAGCCCTGGCGATGTTCGAGGCTATGCACATTCAGGTGGTTCATCATGAGGCCTATCATTTGAGAGTCCGTATAGCTCCGAAGGTCTTCGCTTACGAGCGTTGTAGTCGATGGCGCACATGGGGCGGACGTTGGAGCTACTCCGCTGCTCCAGTACTAGCACACGATGCGTCAGCAACCCTTAGCGCAACATCTACATTACCTTACTGTACGTTACTGATGGCGTCCCACATGAAACATAGGTCTGTTGCCTGTGGAATTACCACCACTGTCCTTTGCGAGTTCTTACTGTACTTTGGGCTTGTGTACATATCTTAGCTCTTAGGACGGGCTCTCGATTGCGATTATATAAGATACTTCGGGATGGCGCGTTCGTGGGCTAGATAGAGCTCATGGCGTTCTTCATTGCTTTGTGTGTCCATATGTGCACGTGAGGCCGAAATTCTTCCGGTGGGCAAGCCTTTCGACAGCCCGATTCCGCTTGTCTACCTCCTACACTGGGATAGGTGTCTAGCCTTCTGCCACCGAAACATCCCATTATGAAGGAATGGGCGGGCGGCGAGAGGCATTGAACCATGTCGCCGTCGATGGGAGGAGACACGCGCATCCGCCCGCCTTGACGATTACCTAACGTCCGTCCTTTGTTATCATTCGTGCTGGGCGCGTCAATACCTATCATGTCACCCACGACGCCGACGGAAGAGAGCATACCTCTTCCAAGTCGGACACCATCACCCTTTGGTGGACCGGATGCTGGATTGAAAGCCATCAGCCACTATGAGCGGCGGCTACCACCCTGGCGCCTCCGCCTTCGCCAAGCACTCATCCCCATTGTGCGCAAGGAGACGCCTTATCTCGCGCGAGTCCAGCAGGCATGTCGCTCTCCTCTCCTGGATACCTACTTTGCCTTGACGGCGAATCTCGGCACGCACACATTCTTCATGACCGCCTTGCCCATTTGCTTCTGGTGCGGCTATCCGGACATGGGCATGGCGTTGGTGCATATGCTCGCGATGGGTGTGTACTTCAGCGGCTTTGTCAAAGATATGGTCTGCCTGCCTAGACCGTTGTCGCCGCCATTGCAGAGAATCACCATGTCTGGATCTGCAGCGCTCGAGTATGGATTTCCTTCCACTCACACGACCAATGCAGTATCCGTGGCGCTCTACTGCCTGGACAGACTGCACAACGCACGAGATGGCTATGATGCGTTGACGTATAAGTTGCTTTGCGCCGGTTGTCTCTGGTACCTCTTCTCCATCTCGCTCGGGCGAATGTACTGCGGTATGCATGGCTTTTTCGATGTCGTCTTTGGCGCCGTGCTTGGAGCCGTGATCGCTTGGATACGCATCATCTACGGTGCACCCTTTGACGAGTGGATCATCACCGGCGACTGGACACGCACCGCGCTCGCCGTCTGTGCCTTGGCTGTAGCAGTACGCATTCATCCCGAGCCGGCAGACAACTGCCCCTGCTTTGATGATAGCGTGGCGTTTGTGGGCGTCGTAATGGGCTCGGCCATTGGAATCTGGCAATTCGCTCAAGTCACCCCTTACCGTGAGACCGCACTCTGGGAACTGTACACCTTCACCAACAACACTCTCCTCAAAGCCGTCACACGCATCGTAGCCGGCATCGTAGTCATCTTTCTCTGGCGCGCCATCATGAAGCCGGCATCCCTGCGTGTCCTTCCCCCCATCTTTCGCTTCATTGACCACTACGGCCTAGCGATCCCACGCCGCTACTTCCTCCAATCCAGGGACTACCACACCGTACCCCCCTTACGCAGAGACGACAACGTCATCCCACCCGCCTCCGACATTTCCGCCTTCATGACCAACTTTCGGCACACACGCAAACGCACCGTCTCTATTGGCCCGCAATCCGAAGCCGACGCGCGCGAATACATCGCCAACCGCGAGCAAAGGCGGCGTGACAGCCGCGAAGACCAACACCAGCGCAACACCCTAACCCCAAAAACAGCCGCAAAATCCACCGGCACTGCTCTCCCTTCTTTCGCCATCGAAGACCTCATCGACGAACACTCTGCAACAGCGACAACATCGAGAACAGGATTAACGAGCTTACCGCCCGCATCCCCGCCCCACCTAGGCGACAGCCCTCCATCCCGCAACCCGCATCAACACTCCAGCACCCCTTACCTCCACGTCGAAGGCCAGGCAACAGCCGATCCCAACCTGCTGACTCCACCCGCCAGCGACGCCGGCGCCTCTTCAAGCGACAGCGGTCGCGAGGACGAGCAGCGCGAGGACCGCGAGATGTTCTCGCAACTGGAAAAGCCGCGGATCCGCTACGATGTCGAGGTCGTGACCAAGTTGGTCGTGTATGCTGGAATCGCCTGGTGGGCGGTTGTGGGGAATCCGCTGTGGTTTGAGAAGGCTGGGCTGGTTTGACGGTCCCACTAGGGAAATAGAAGGGAGGAGTGGTTGTGTAGAGATTGGTTCATAGTAATGCAGTATGCTTCTTCTTCTTCTTCTTCTTCTTCTTCTTCTGTTGGTACAGTCTTTGCAGCTTCTTGCTGTGTTCAATTCTGTTGGTTGACGGTATTTGACTGTAAGCTTCGTTACGACATTTCCTCGTCGGCATCCGTGCAACAATGTATAAGGTATGCATCAGCGAATGGCATTCTGATCTTGATTTCTTCGTGGGCCTAAATTTGATGGTGTACCTTCACTGTAGCCAGACGATCGGCCCGACTGCCGTGGACTGGACCTTTGAGAACGCCATCTCGCCGACTCGAAGGCATTTCTACAGTATCTCTACCCCGCGTGAAAAGTGCTGTAGAGCTTTCTTTTCTACCTATATACGATCGCGAGACCTTTGACAGTGGCGTACGAAGACTATGATGAGTGACAGCTGTCTCATGGACCGTCGTGCGTGCAAGTAGTGAAGTCTACACTGCATACAAAATCACAGCATAACAAATTCAGTGCATCGAGCACAGGCAGCAAGGAGAGCGAAGAAAAGCTGCCCGCTGCGCTACTTCAGGATATATCACGCCGACACTACCTTAGTGAGAGACGAAGATCCGTGCACTCGGAGTCACCCAAGCGAAGCATACTTACTCCGACTCTTCCGCCTCTTCTTCCTCCTCGTGCACACCCATCTCCTCAAACTCATCCACCAATTGCTCCAGCGGAATACTCAACCCCTCATCGCCATCCTCCGTCTCCACATCCGTCATCGCATCGGGCTCCGCCTGCTGCCGCCGCTCCGCAGCTTCGTGATTCCGATACATCTTGAAGCCCTCCCGCAACTCCGGATCCTGCTCAACATCACGCAGGAAACTCTCATAATCATGCGTCTCCTCTGCCTCACGATGCTTCAGCTTCGACATCCCATCATCCTCCACAGCCAGGCGCTTAAGCTTCCAATTCCTACTCTTGTTCTTCTTCCGAGCCGGGTAGACTTTCCGGACTAAGATGCACGAAGGGATCTGGCCGCCGTATTGTTTTGAGTCTTGTATGGCTTCGTAGTTGTCGTTGTTGAATTGGGTGTTCTCAAGATCGTAGCCCATGACACTGTCGCCGGCGTGGAGGAGGGCGCCGAGGTGGGTGCGGACGTTGTAGGTGGTGTCGTTGACGCCGAGATCCGAAGCGCGGGCTACGGTGGCTTCGGCGAAGAGCCATTGGCCTTTTTGCGGGCCGATGATGTCTAGGTCCATGACGATGTACTCGACGAGGTTCCGGACGTCGGCAAGAGGGGCGAACGGTGCCCGCCAGTAGAGGGGCACGCTGAGGTCGGCGGTTTGCATGGTGTTGGTGTCGAGAAGGTTGACTGTCGTGCCGATTCGGTGACAGATGGTGAGAGGTGCGATGTTGCCTAGTTGGCGAGCCAGCTTCATCGGAAGTGCTACTAGATCATGTCTCACGATAGGTACAAGCTCGCAGGAGAACGAGAACTTGAAGCTCTTTTTGCTCTGGTGCACGTCCAAGCTGATCAGTTCCTCGCTGCGCTTCGACTTGATTGGCGAGACTGAGCCTAGGAAATCGACAAACTTCTCCGCATGGTTCCTCTCGGCAAAGAAGAAGTCGATACCGTTAGGTACCTCCTTGATGTTGATCGTATCCTTATGCGCGCCTTGCTTCAGGATGAGCTGCTCGAGGTAGAGGAACGTGCGCTTATGGGGAACCTTCTGCCGCACCTGAACCACCGCTCGCCAGGTATTATGCGTAAACGACTTTGCGCAGTCCGGACACTGTCTGTTCTGCTGAACAAACTCAACTTCGAACGTCTGCTGTAATATGGTCCCTTGGAACGCCTCTTGCTGCACTGTAATCTTCACCTTCACTCTCCGTGAATGCGGCTCCGTCCAGATGAACGCGGCGTCGATGATACGGCTTTTATTCAGGCCTTTGAGTTTGCGAAGACATAGCGCTAGTAGCTCTCGTGACTCGGGCGCGGCGACTATCCATGTTTGGGGCGGAGAGTACCAGCGATCGCAGTCTCTGCATGTGAAGAGCGTGCCTTCGCGGTCGATACCCTGGGTGATGTCGACCGTGAGCTTGAGACAGTCGCTACATAGTGCTCCGGCTGCGTTAGTGCCGTCTATGGGTGCGCCGCAGCTGTAGCATAGGATTGTTGCGGCGGTGGTGGGGCGGATGGAGGAGAGGGGCACGGTGGAGTCGATGTCCATTGACATGGTGGGCGGGAAGGTCGTGATTGTGTCCAAGATATGGTCTTCTTGCCGCAGAACGATTATAGATGCGCTGCGATGGGTGGAGATTGTTGTCGTGAGGTCGGAGTATAGCAGCCCGTGTCGTGTGAATCTTTTCGAGATGATTGTGTCAGCGCCACAAAAGTCGTCGAACGTCGTCAGGCAGCTATCGGCTATCGATAGCGGCGCGTGCCGAGCCTGCTAGCGTACACCTTATCTCGCGACCCTGAATCCTCGCCGCTACCCAAAATCCAGTCCCTTTACGTTTTACACTCAAAGAGCCCATAAACTATCAGATCGCATTTGAATGCGTGTACCGTTGCAAGGTACAGTCTTTGAACGCCATTGAACATAATGGACGACGACGACATTGATCTCGATTTGCTAGACTTGCTCAGGCAACGGTTTGGCATGTCAAACCAGCAGTCAGATGAGGTCTCTAGCGATACTGGTATGTAGAATACCTGCGCAATCCACTTCACCCATAGTGGAACATCTCGCTCTGCGACAACGATCGGACGGTCAACCGCCATATATGTGTAAACAAGGCTGACAGTAACTCAGGCGTTCTTAACGACGCCAAACACATCTACGACAACGCCATTGATGTCTCTATCGATATGTACGGCACCAAAGCCGCCGCAGCCAGCATCCATACCGCAATGGAACAGCAAAGCTACTCGACAAACGCCTGGAGTCAGCACGACCTCCATCCAAAACTCAGCGAAGGCTTCTCAGAAGTCGACATGGTCAACTTTATTTTTACGATGGATCTACTGAATTTCAGCTTCTGGTCGGAGTTGGATGCTGAGAGTCGGTATCAGGTCGAGTATCGGGGCAAGCGGTGGACGGGCTATAACAGTTTAGTGGCTTGTTTGAGGCGGGCTTTGGATGGCGGCGTGCCGATTACCACGCCGAGGTTTTGGAGTAGTGCGCAAGCGACTGATGAGGTGTTTAAGTTGGTCTTCTTCAGCGCTACGGATGAGCAGATTCCGTTGTTGGAGCAGCGTATTGCGTTGCTGAGAGAGGCGGGAGAGGTGTTGAATGAGGTATGTCACGCTGTTCCTTTGATTAGAAGGTTGGTGCTGACCGTGTAGAGCTTTGGTGACCCGGAAGAGCCTGAAGGTGTGGATGATGCAGTTGCTGAGAAGGGAGCGCAACTACTTAGCGCAGAAGAGAGCGACACGCCTGATGAGGGCCAACTGATCGAAGGAGTGGAACACGAGAGTGAAGCGCCAGATTCAAACCAGGGCGAGGCTGCTATGTCAAATCTACCACCAGAGAGCCGACCTGCAGCGGATAGGAGTCAGCTGATAGGAGGAGCGGACCAAGAGAGCGAAGTGCCAGGTTCTGCCCTAATCGACGGAGCAGTCTCTGACGTACCGCCAGAGAGCGGACCTGATGTAGGAATGAACCAGCCGTTAAGAAGAACCGAACGAGAGAGCGAGACGCCAGTGTCAGCCCAGACCGACGCATTAACGTCGGATGTACCACCGAAGAGCTCGCCTGCGTCTTTTGCTCTTGAGGCAAAGGAGCGCAAAGCGAAGCCTGAATTAAAGCCCGATCATTCCGTCATGCGCCTCCTAGAGAAAGCAGAACACTCTGCCGGAAAGCTGGTCAACTTGCTTGCGAAGCACTTCCCGTGCTTTCGCGATGAGACACGCTTCGATGGGAAGAAAGTCCGCCTGCTTAAGCGCGCACAAATTCTCGCAGCAGATCTGTGGGGCGCATTCAACGGCCAAGACTATGGCCACTTCGACGACGTCGACAATATCACCATGTTCGCCGGTAGGTCACACTCATAACTACGCTCTCATGGCGACACCGAGCCACTAATCACCCCTCTGCAGATTACAGAGTACCGCAAATGCTCCACTCCCTCAGCGTGTTAACCTACAGCCCCCCACTCGACAACCGCATCCGGACACTGCAACCCATGGATAGCGGCCACAGCTGGGAAGTCCAGCTCCGCGGCTGCAGCATCTGGGCCGTCGAGCTCATCCGCCGCGAGATTTTGCGTGTGCACCCGGATGCAGGGGTGAATGCTGTGCTCATTGATTTCTTCCTCTATGACCTCGCGAAGGATAAGGAGAGGGTGGCAGGCGGGTTGGCGATGCCGCATCATCGGACGAGAAGTATTTGGTACTGATGAGGAAAGGTGGTTTCATTGGTGAGATGCATGTGCCAGGGTGGGAAGAGTTTGCAGAATTTTTGCCTGCGCCGAGCAAGCGACCAAGTCCTTGGACGGGTTTGGCAGGACGCTGGGTTGGGAGGCTCTGCTATACAGACGTTGCTATAGCGTGGTGGAAATGTCGTACGTGCCCCGATTTCCGAACGTCGCCGAGGATATGAAGGTCGGAATTATATATGCATAAGCGGGAGCGTTGCAGTAGCCCGTCCTTAAACATCCTGCTGCTGAGGATACCACAGATATTGCTTCGCAGAGCGTATTGAAGATGTTCAATTGTACTGATCAATGAGTACCGTCATGTCGTATGCGCAAAAGTCATGCTATGACTCGTAACTTGCGTTGCTCAGCTAACAACAACTATCTCGTGGACGAGTCAAGTACGAGAGTCGCGGCTGTACACCGTAGCTTGACAGTCACGTAGTGTGCTGCTTCAAAGTGCGTGCATATGGTTGGATCCGCCCCTGACTCAAGACCTGGTCACTCCTGAGCGCAGACTGGGCCTTGCGGTCGATATGAAACGATGTCCGCCGGGGAAAAGACACTGGGGCGTAGCAGGGGTAGGGGTACCTGCATTAGCCCCGCATCACGTCCGCCCTCCTATTGGCCACCTGGGAGGTATAGCAAGCCGATCATCTGCCGTGCTCCGCCGTCACGACGACCAGCTCGACTTCAGAAGTGGCGCTGCACGTTTCAATTGGCCGCCAACGGACGGCGGACGCTGCAGACACCGTCCAGGTGCGCCGGCTCCTTGCGCCTAGGCTGCTCCACCATCATCAGGTAGGCTTGTTGCGAACAGGATGGAGATGAGGAAGTACGGCGTGGCCGTCAAAAGGGCGACCGCGTCCCTTCCTGACGGCGCTCGTTGGATCTGCTCCTTCCTCATCCACATCACTGCTCTTCAGCATCAGACGCCTTGCGCTCGTCTCCACTCTCTCTACCGTCCGTTGTTTGCACAGCTATCGCTAGTCGATACGCCCCACCAGTCTTTACCACCACCACCACCATACTCAATACCGCCACAGACAGCCGGCTGTCCCACTCACCCATCCACCAACAAACACCGCCGTCAACATGCCATCTTTTACCCTCCTCGCCGTTGCTGCCCTCAGCGCCTTCGCGGCCGCCGTCCCACACGGCCACAGCCATAGCCACCGCCGTCTCCACCACGCCCGCTCGCCCATCCCAGCTCCCGCCCTCGAAGTCCGCGGCCTGAGCAACGACGGATCATGTGGCGGCGAACTCGGCTTCACGTGCGCCGAAGGCTACTGCTGCTCGAAATACGGCTACTGCGGCTTGAGCGACGCTTACTGCAAGACTGGCTGCCAGTCCGACTTCGGCACGTGCAGTGACAGCAACTCCACCGACCCTGCAACTGCTACGTCGGCGGAAGTCAGCGAGGAGACGGCCTATTTCGATCCGCAGCATCACGGTCCGCCGCATACTTGGAGCGCGGGCGGCTGGGGGTCGCCGGAGTCTAGCTCTGCGGCTTCTTCTGAGCAGGCTCCGACTTCTGCTGCGCTCAGCTCGCCGGCGGAAACATCGGTCGCTGCTGCTCCGACGCCGACTGTTTATACGACGACTAAGTTTGTCACCTCAGCTGCAACAACTGATACTTCGGCAGCCTCCTATAGCGCGCCAGAATCGTCTGCACCGTCGTACACATCGGCAGCCTCGTACAGTGCGCCTGCGTCGTCCGCCTCCAGCGCGCCAGCACCTGTCTCCAGCTCCGGCTCCGGCTCCAGCGGCTCCGGCCCTGGCTCTGGCCTCGGCGACACCTACACGTTCTACAGTGGGGACGGCTCGAGCAGCGCCGGCTGGCCCTCTGAAAACCAATGGGTGGGTTTTGACGACATGTGGACGGCCAACATGGCCGTTATCCGCATTTCCTGCGCTCAATTCGGCATGTCCGACAACTCGGATTCGGAAAGCAACGACCTCAAATCCGCCATCCAAAGCATCGCCTCCGCCAGCAACGTCGACGCCCGCCTCATCCTCGCCGTCGTCATGCAAGAAAGCAAAGGCTGTGTTCGCGCGCCCACCACCGTCTACTCCCACGCCAACCCGGGCCTCATGCAGAGCCACCAGGGCACCGGCACCTGTAACAGCGGCGGCGACGTCCAGAGCCCTTGCCCGCAGGACGCCATCACGCAGCAGATCAAGGACGGCACGGAAGGCACCGCCTCGGGCGATGGGCTCCAGCAGCTGCTAGCCCAGACCGGCGCGAGCGATACCAGCCGCTTCTACAAGGCCGCGCGCATGTACAACTCGGGCTCAGTCGACCCTTCGGGTGATCTGGGCAAGGGCGTGGCGACTCACTGCTATGCCTCGGATATTGCGAATCGCCTGACGGGCTGGGTCAAGGCGACTACGCTTTGCACACTGTAAAAATGCGTGGACGCATAGGTTAGACGCGAGCAGGGAGGCAAGCATGTTAGGCAGAGATTCGGAGTCGTCTATCGGGCTTGTTCTTCTCTTTGCCTTTTGACGATGGGATGATTGCATTGGCGCAGCTAGAGCAGCGATGGCCACCTTTTTTCCTTTTCATTATGATTCGTGTACAGCACAACGAAGCTACGAGCATTTCCGACATTGCTCCATCCTTTCCTCACGTCTCATTAACGTGTTCTCGCTATCGGAAACTGTGCCTCACGTCTCGTCTTGACTACAAGGACCAGGTCATCAAATAACAGACGACTGTTCCGACAAGAGGAGCGAGAGCGCCAATCCGCGACCCCAAATGCAGCCATTCCTGGCTTGGCATACAGCTTGTCTGCAGTATCGCAAGCTTCGTAATGCCTTATCGACCTGGAATACCTTGCGCTCGTTACGTTACAGTATAAACTGCGTCGGATGTAAGATACCTCACTGGCGTCCAAAGTCGCGCTTGCTTTTCACTTCCTGCTTTTAGCTTTTGCACCTACCCCTGGCTTTTGTGCTTGCTTTACTTATGTCGTCTGCAACTTCTTCATATCCGCTTGCAACTTCTTAAGATCTATCTGCAACTTCTGTGTAAGTACCTACTCTCCCATCACGGCGTGGCTGCCTGTCTAGTTAATGAGTCAACAACTTCGTCTATCTGCTTGCCCCGGGATTTGGACCTTCATCATCAACCTGAACACAACCAACAGAACCATGGCTGCGTCCCTCACCACCATTTTGGATCGATGCCTACACCGTCCTTTGAGCAAACAACAATATGTTACCTTTGCCTTCAAGGCTCAAAGCCCGACGATCATACCCGTACACACCACCTTCATCATCAAATCCATCCACGACCGTTACTACGTACGATTACAAGACTGCTCAACGTGATGGCAATGTCTGCGCTGGAGGGACGTGTGCGTACATTGGATGTTGGAGCAGTACGCATCTCACTGCAAGCTTGATCTCTCCGAGCAACTGTAGTGACCGATGTTTGCAGATGATCCGGATCATCATCCAGAGAACCAATGTCATCGTCTTCCATTTGTTCGACCGAGGCTCACGGCATATGTATCTTCTGTGGTTCTTTGAGAACTACTGAAGGCGGTGCCGACGCTTCCAAGCACAAGTCACTACCTACTCGACGACCATGTCCGTGATGACACGATCTCCAAGGTATGGTCATTGCAGCTTTGCCGTTAGTGTTCAATATCCATTGACTTGTCGTATAGGCCATCACGCCGAACTCTGTGCCCAACCACTGGGTATCGAATCTTCCTGCGTCTCGACCACCAGAACAAGACGTGGTCGGCCGAGATTCTGAGAACGCCAACTTATCGGCCGCTGATGGGTGTCTCGAAGTACCGGAAGATACCCCATACGCATGTCTGGCTGTCATTTTCACCATCATGATCAAGCAGCCGACGAACTGTGATGCTCTGCTGAATCAATCTGCTCTCACTACTGCCCGACTGCAACAAACAAAACCACCACCACACCACCACCACGACTGGGACGCTCATCTATCGTCACCGTCCTAACAGCCATTCCAGCGACGACTCGGCGTGGCCCGACTGCGCCTCTCGCTACATCGGGCTCTCAGTATACTTGCTGCGATCTTTAGGTTTTTTCTCAACATGGCTATCCTGGAGCTGCACGCTCTGGACTTCAGCTTCGACTGGTCCTCTACCTGTTTCGACTCTGCGCTTGACGCTGCTTGGGTCGGCTCTTCTCAGCACTTGGAGTCCCGGTGAGGTTCACCAAGGGCAGATTGATTAGATCGATTGCGTTCTTCTGGCTGGCCCGATCTGAGTCGCCTTGGCGCCCGAGATTTGGTCTACGATGCCTCAGCGCACCAGCTGGTGCTCACCCTGCCTGCACTGCTTCAGACCTGCAAGCGCATCAAGCTCACCAGAAGATGTTCATGCCACACAAGGAAGACGTTCTGCCATACTGTTGGCCTCACCGCACCGGCCGGTGCTCTCCCTGCTTGCACTGCTTCAGACCCGCAAGCGCATCGAGCTCAGCAGGGGATGTTCATGCTACACAAGGAAGATGTTCCACCGTACTATTGTCCCCGATGTGGGTGGTATAGTCTAGCACCGTACACGCGATGTGCATGCGAAAAAGCACGATCAACCTTTCAAGAACACATCGGCCGGATCGAAGACGAGACTAGCACTGGCGGGACTCGCAGGTTTCCGAAAGAAACGGGTCCCGACTAGAAGCTGAAAAATTGCATTCGGTCTTCCTGTCTCAGAGCGGGAATGGAAGACGACGAGGCTGTAGAACGTTATACAGTGCCTCGTCAAACGACGATTCGCGCGGAGACTGTGAGGTTGCACAGCTCAACCAGCTCCGGACGTGCCTACCTTCCCGGATCGAGGCGGCCTCACGTACGAATGGCGACAAGTTGGCTCTCCGTGACGAGGGTTTGGAGGACGGAAACGTGGCTAAGCATGTCGATTCTTGGACACGTAGAGGGGATGTGTAGGCAAGGTACTCGAACATTCCTGAGAACCTTCCATTGATGCTTGCAGAACATCTTAGATGGCGGAAAGTCGAGTTCTGCCTGAGAAGCCGTAGTGATCACCTTTTGGCGTCGTATTCAGGCTCTTCAATTCACTGCTCATGAGCAGCATACATCAAGACGTGGAGCTTACGTCAAGCAGCCAAGGGTTCATTGGGGACGTCAGAGCCAGAATCGCCATCAGATTGAAGGTCTCCAGCAGGCGGGCCATGTTCCCCGTTGCAGTTCTTGACGGCCATCTCCTCGATAGGTGTATACTTCGGAATCATCGTAATGGTATACGTGTAGCTATCGTCTTCGATATGTCGTCGCTTTTGCTTCCAAAGGGGCTTATTGTCCTCATCGCGAACGGTTCTCATTTGATAAAGTGATTAGCTGATCTGCATCTTTTCGCAATTCAAAACAGAAACATGTGTCTTTGACGAAGAAATCCAGGCCCCTTTAGTCCCCCGAGAATGATTTGCGATACAGCGGTATTGAGATGCTTTGTCGTTCCGTCATTTGGTTTAATTATTGAACATCGAAGTCGGAAGTACGTTTCGTCGGCAAAAGCTCGGCAAGTGCCAAGCGCGCAGGCGGCAAGGTGACGACGGGGAAGCTGTCGCGTGAAGCTGCAAGTCCTCGCCTAGTCAACTGACAAGCAACCACCAACACGATCAACACCACCCCATACGCTCCGACTCAAACATCAAACAAGTGCGAGATTTCGACAACAGTGGAGTTAACACCGTCCTCTTCCGAACCAAAGGACCTCCAAACCGCCGTCTAGGCTGAACACCAGTAGACACACCCACCATGGTACAACTCAACCATCAACAGCCCTCCATGCAGACGCTCCCATTGACCAGTCTAAACCACAGTCTCTCCAAATCGTCCCCTCCCCCTCGCACCCCCAACAAACCGCCGCCGCGCTCGGCGCCCCCTCCGCCCCCGGCGTCCACGACACCCTCCGCGCCAACCTCTCCCTCACCCAACCCGCCCCCAAAGCCCAAAACCCCACCACCTCCAGCGCCCCACAATCCTACCACCCCCTCGAATCCCGTCTCTCTCAATGGCGCAACCAGCAAGAACAGCTCAAGATGGAAATGCTACGCCGACAGTTCGGCATCGCGGAGCCCGTGAAGCGGCAGATGGAGCTGCAGATTGTGCGGGCGGGGGAGTGGCAGCCGGGATGTTTGGGAGGTTTGAGAGGCGGGAATGTGCATGCGGATATTTTGGCGGGCAGGGATGGGGAGATTGCGTGGGAGGATGTTTATTCGGGCGAGGAGATGCGGGATCCGGTTGATTTCCATTGTGAGATGGAGATGAGGATGGGGATGAACTGGTGAGGCTCGTAGCTGGTTGAGGCGTCAGAGGCTACAGTGGAAGGAGGGGTAGGGGTGAGTGTGTAACATTATGGCTGTGCTTCAGTGTATCATAGCAGCTGCGCGGCTGCAAGAACCCGAGTAGGATGAGACGAGAAAGGCATGCATCAGTGAACAAGATTCTTTCGCTCCAAGATGTCCATTCATACGGCTGCGATGTTCCATCGCTAGCAGTAAGACATGATCTATCACTGCCGCTTCCCATTCCAAGAAATGCGCCTATCCCACCCAGCAAGCCGATCCGCAACGCCTGAAGACACCAAGGAGTGCCAAAGAAGAATATCCATAACATTGCAGCGCCATCATGACCCGCTCGTGTACAAGCCGTCGATCACAGAGGCAAGTCGGTAGAGTGCTCGCAAGGGAGGTGCAATCTCTGAATAGATCGCACGCTTACCTCAGCGCATCTGCCGGTCCGTGGAATATCATCATCATCATCATCGTGAGCTCAGTCCGTAATCGCTCAAGTCTTTAGGTGGACATGTGATACGCCGCATTGGAGAGTGGAGGCCAGGGTATGCGGAGAGGTGCACACCAGGGTACCTGATGTGGCTGCTCCTCCCTTTCAGGCCTTACGCGGCCGGCGAAGAAGCGGATGACGTCTTGATCGGCCGCGACTGGGAGTAGGGATACAGGACGTAAGGTGAGCTCAGGTGCTACTGGCTCAGAGAATCACACACCGGCACCCGGCGCCGCCCTCGCCGCCATCGCGGACACGCATGGCAGAGCCTTTGCCGCCGTGCTTGCCGGTCCCGCCTTCGTCGTCCTCGCCAAAGTCAGCGGGCTTCACCGTCATGTGCACGACGTTAGTCTGCTCGAGGTTGAAGTTGTAGTCTTGAGTCCTATTATCAGCAAAATGGCATGCCCCCGTCAGGAAGTCGTTGAGACCTTACCGTTCAAAGCTTTCTTATCCTCCAGCATCTTGCCGAGAATGATAAGCCGTATGCTAGTCGGCGCAGCAGGCCGCGGCTCCCACTCATTCCGCCAATCCGTCCAGATCAACTCCTTCAACTTATACCCGCTCAAGCACAGCGGGTCAAACTGTCCACTAGAACCCTTCGGCTCTGTATTTCGGTTCTTAAGGTACTTCTCGTCGATCTTGTATGGATGTCTCTGGCCGGTTGTGAGCATGAGGGTGATGCTGAGGACAGGACCTGTGGCCGCGGAGGGGACATTGATGGGGTTTTCAGTGGCAGGACCCAGGGCTTCAGTCTGCATCCGCGTCAACGCTGGGGCAGACTTTGGCTGTTCTGAGGCGGCCGTGGTGGGCTGTGAGGGTGTTGGCGCGGCAGCGGACGTTCCGTCGAGTTCCGCGGGCTGCGCCGTGGACTGCGCGGGATCTACTTGATCTACCGGGTGCGGATGTGAGGTTGATTGTGTCGTGGCGGGCAATGCGTCCAGCTCCACCGGCGATGGTGAGGTGTGCTGGCCTGAAGGAGCTGTGCTTGCACCCGGTGCGGTCGTTGGCGAAGGATCGGCTTCTTGAGAAGCCATCACCGGCCTGTGGTGTCCTCGATACGCCTGCTGCTGTACTGCTCTTACTGCCAAGGTCGGCCTCGCTGCGTATAGCTTGGTTTTCGGCGCCGCCTACTATCTCTGCACTGCTGCGCCGCTTGACTCTGTGATGCGATATCGTGATGCGCAGGCTAGCGATATCCAACAATCCGTAACCGCTAAGGTGTGGAATCAACCTCCAGTCAATGCAGTGATCCGAGCCTGATGAATGTGCCGGTCCTCGTTGATTAGGATAGCTAGCCACGTGCGGGACGATTGACGCTGACGACGACGGATGGTAAGGTAGTGACAAGTGCGTTGGTCGCAAAGGCTTGAGCAAGTCCAGACCAGGACGGCAGTTAGAGTTTGGCAGGGTTGGAAGGGTTCAATGTTGGCGATGCGGGTGCGGCAGGGCAGCAGCTCGCTTGAGGCGGGAAGGGAAGTTGGAAGGCGGAGTCGTCGGCAACTCCTGCCCGGTCGCTGGCAGCAGCGGGTGGTCTCGTGCCTCCATGAAGATGAAGCTTCCTCGACTTCACCCCTTGGTGCCACCGTACTTTGTAGTACCTTCTCATGCACTCTCCTGCTGTTTCGTCGTCTCTCCCCTTGCTCACCGCGACGTGTACCTCTTCAGCTTTCTAGCATCTTCAATTTCCATTGCAGAGCTGTAAGCAGCCGCTGATCCCGTCTCACCTTCTGGCCACGTCCAGACAGACCTGAATCGGAGCCTGCATGCAAAATGTTCTGGAGCACTTGGCTTGTCCCTTGAAGTACGTAGCAAAGCAAGTCAAGATATAAAAGCACCCCTTTACGCGGACATCGAAGAAGTGTCTTGAATGATCACCTTCTTGCTGGGTGTCCAGCTGCTTAACACCCGACAACTCATACCTTTTGCAACAGCTGCATTTGGGCTTCTAACTCTAGTATACACATTTCTACCCGCCTGTCAAGAGGGCAGGCTCGCGTACATCCCAGGCATCATGCCGTCTGGTCGGTAGCCTCCTTGAACGCCATACGACGCCCGCCGTGGTATCTCCCGCCTTTCACAAACGCCCACTCGTCCCTTGACGGTTTCCAAAAGGTGGCGGTCGTGTCGAGCCTCGCTGGAAGCGACCAGCGGTTAGTCGTCGATGAGGATAGCCTCATCATCCTGGACGACGTGGACCTCTTCGTCGCCTCTGGTCTTCTTCCGTATGCTGTCCGCGACCTCGTCATCAGCTTCTCGCTTTCTCTTGTTCGCGCCCTCGCCGATCGACACAGGAGCTGGCTCGCCATTCGCCTCGCCGTCCGGCTGCCCCTCCGCATTCTCGCTCGACTTCGGCTTGTACGGGAGATTCAACTGGGTGGGTTCTATCTGCAGAGTCGTACTCGACGCACTTCCAGCCTCTGGTAGCGCGAGGGTAGAAAGTATCAGATCGACTTTTGGCTCATCGCTCTCGTCGCTGACGGTGATGAAAGCATTGCCTTTGCTCTCACTGACATACTCAGACAGTGGCTTCGGTAGGTTCTCATCAAGGTCTGGGTCGAACACCATCCCTGCGTCGGTCGTGACAGAGAACTCATCATGGCCAAGCTTCTCTTTCAGCAAGAGTACAAGCTCATGCAGCGTTGCCTTAGTGCCTGCTGGCACGCCGAGCTTTGCGTATACTGGGGAGCAAACCGGACATGCCGGGTTCGGCGGCACCAGATTCTGCGTGGTGATCATGCGCTCCGTAGACCGCGAATTGAGAAAGACCATCTTGCTCCCACCCAACATTGGCTCTGCTTTCCCGGAAGCCGTACTTTGCGTCTCAGTCGGAAGATTGTTATTCGCCGTCGGTTTCGCAAGCCCTTGCTGTTTAGCTGGTTGAGAACGTATTATCTTGAATGCCTCCAGCACGCACAGGCTCGCTGTCAGCGCATTCGAAGTGGCTATAGCAGGAATGATGTTGCCGGCCATCTGCTTGATCTCCCATTCACTGTGCAACGGTATGTCGAAGATGGCCGATCGCAGGTTGGCGGCCGAAGCAACGAAGTCTAGGGTGTTTTTGTCATCCTTGTCGAACTCTATTACCTTTTCTCCGGCCTGCGAGCGATTTGACAAGGCGTCCAACGAGTAGCAGAAGACGGAGAAGTTGTCGTGCAAACTCCACGTGCTCTGATCCTGTATCGCTAGCGCCTGGCCCCTCTTGATAATATCCGCATCGATCTCCCTCGAGAGCTTCTCAAAAGTCAATGACTCTGGCGGTTTCCGACTCTGCCACATCTCACTCATGGACCGCAGTCTCTCGATATCATCATGAAAGACCTTGTTAAAGACCTCTTGCGCGAATTCGCTTTTGCCCATGAGACTCCTGACCTTCTTTAACGCCTCTGCTTCCTCCTTCAGCTTCGCTACCTCTTCCGCATTATCCCCTTCCGTGACCGCAACATCTGCACTATCCTCCTCGCTCGTCCCGAAAATCTCTGGGAAAAGGTACGACTTCGCCCAGACAATACAGTGGATTGGCTGGCTCGGCGTACTTCTGATAGTGCAAATTGGAAAGCTCTTCTGCACCGGCTTCGGATTGCAATCGTAGCACTCCGTCACACCCTTCTTGATTGCCTGGACCTGCCCATTGAAACCGGTCGTCCCACTCTCTACGAGCGGTACGTTGGCAGCGAGGCACATCTTGTTGACATGCCGTCTCGCAGCCAAGTTGTCCAAGGCATTGAACACTAGGTCAAAGGTCTCAAAAAAGCCGACGTCGTATTGATGATCGAATATGCTCGCATGATGCGCGTCGATGTTCACGCTCGGATTGAAGGCGGAAGCTGTCTCTTTCGCAACGAACGCCTTTGGTTTCTTGATATGCTGTTTCCGGAATAAGAATTGGCGGTTCAGATTGCTCAGGTCAATCGTATCCAAATCGATCACCACAATGCCCGGCTGCTTGTCTTCTCGTGACGCGGCTTCTGTCGCGGACTCCATGACAGCACTAGCGCCATTTCGCGTAGGGGCGGGGAGGCTGCCGAAGCCGCAGCACACGAGGTTTTTGAGGACCTCGCATCCGATGCCGCCGGCACCGACGAGCAACACCCGGCTCTCCTTGACCCGCTTGGTAATAGGGAGGCCAAGAGACTGCGCGACACCGCGATCTCTGCGCTGCATGGTAAACGCGCCTTTGGTGTTCCTCTTCCGCCCTCGGTTTGCTGGGTATGGGCGCGTGGCCCCAAAGATGGAAGGATTTCGTGCGGGTTTCGTGTCGGTGGCTGGTGATGATGTGTAGCGAGGTCGAAGGCTCAGCTTGCGGGCAGCCCTAAGTGTTGCGAACGAGTGAAGGCCGAAACACGAAATGAAGTAAGGTCCGATTCGGTTGTAGCTCCGAGTGAGCGCGCCAGGCCAGCCGGTCGTTACGCCTCAGGCAATCGCGTTGGAATTAGGGAGGCAAGGAGCGTGCACCATTGGAAGATGGTGTTGCGAGCGGGGATTAAGAGGCGGCAGGACGGTGGACGGAGCTGAGCGAGTATCGTGTGAAGACAGGAGAAGAGGTATGATCGCGAGGGAGATCGTGCTGCCGAGAAGCAACTTGTCGGCTAGACTTCGGAATTCGGCAATGACGGGAGCCTTACTTCCAGGTCTCGACGCGAAAACAAGCAGCCACTTCGGCCTATCTTTAACGAACAACGAATAGGAGCACACAGCTGATGGACGGCTTGCCACTGATCGGTGATACTGCAAGGCTGCGCGAGGGGGCCGGGTGTGGACCACGCTTGGGGCGATCTCAGTCTCGCACGTGAAGGTCAAGTGTGGACAACCCTCATCACGGGGTGGGGCTTCTTCAAGAGGCGCCAATTGACTTTACGTGACAGCACAGTTCGTGAAGCATGTGATTTCGGGTATTAAGCCTAGGCTGGCAGCACGCCGCTCTTGCTATACTACAGGGCTCGGTGAAGACTAGATGAAGTCTCCACCGCCAAAGCCACCGAACGGATTGGGCGGCCGCCCTCCCATCCCAGCACCCCGCGGATGTCCGCCCATACCTGGTCCAACAGGATCATATCTGCTACCCGGCGGCGCTTGCGGATCGTAACCACCACCTCTTTGCCCTTGACCCGCGAAGAGCGGATCGTCGAATGTTGGGTGCATCCCCCCTCCACCCATTCCACCACGCATACCGCCACCCAAGCCAGGACCTACACCTCCGTATATGGGATCATGAGGACCAAGACCTTGAGGATAGAGGTCGCGTTCGCCGATCCGAGGCCCACCAATACCGCCGGGAGGCATCATGCCGCGTGGCGGGCGCATCGTCTCAAACTCATCATCGAAGCCAGGCATGGGGTCTGGCATTGGTCTGCGGGGTGGCTGTGCTAGTGGGTCGAGGAGCGGGAATGGTCGGGCGGGCGGATCGCGGTCATCCCTTAGAGGATCGTAATACGGTCTTTGAGGCTCCCTGCCTGGTGCTGGCTCCCGCTGCGGTTGCGTAGAAGTCGCCGACTGTGACTCCCGTGACTCCTCATAACCCTCTTTGTGTAGGCCAGGCATGAGTTTCTGAATGAGATTCAGCCGCAGCAGGCTCCCTAGATCGCTCAATCTCCCTATCGTTATGAAAATGTCTCCAATCTTCCTTGCCGCCTCGTCTCCGCACATGCCTTCTTCTACCGGTGTCGCGGGTAGGTTCCCCGCTGACACGAACTCCTCAACCTTGACATCAAAGCTGCACGTTCGGTCGTCCCCTAGTCCCATGCCCATTACCACGGCCTTGTTTCCCATGCTGTTCACCTTGAGCAAGTATTCCATACTACTCTGACTGTGCGCATATCGAAACGCGTAGCTTCCTTTCGTGGCATTCCACTCTGCCGGTAATGGCGATGGCTGTGAGGGCTCGGACTGTGCTTCGATCTTGTGCTCCTCGCCCAGACCGATCAGGCGGAAGCCGACCGCGAGCATGCCAGCGTGAGAAGCTACTGCTATCGCATCGAAGGTATTCTTGATCTGTGGCGAGCTTGCAGGAGGTAGGCTGGAAGCGATAAATTGGCTAAGGTTGACGGCACCGAGGAGGCTGCCCGGAGGGCTGTCGCGGTTTGACATCGTGGTGGTAAGCGTGCGGCGATTCGGCTGCGCTGATGCTTTGCGTGCGGCGGACCAGCCCAGGTGGTATGATCAGCTCAAAACCGTGGGTGTTGTTTGTTAGTGAGGCCGAATTTTCGTTAGACGTAAGGTGGTGTGGTGACCGCTTGGAATAAGAAGTGCATGTGTGATCGCTCAAGGAGCTGGAGACGTCGCTGCCAGTGTGGTCGCGGGGCTTGTTGGCTTGATGACGTTACAGGCCGGGGAGAGACCTCAGATCGCATGGGGGCAGCCGCGTTCGCGCTTAGATAGCTTACTTAGCCGCGCTGGCGCTTACGCTTCCGCCGAGAGAACTTCCAGGCCCCAGATTGACGCTCACATGACAGTCCACACAAGCCACGACGCATGTAAGACGGGCAGGGACCGCGATCGAAGATGGAGCACTGTTTGTTACCCCAGATCGACGGGCGGGAGTCCTTCGACGTGCTGGTCCGAAAGCTTAGCCTGTACGTCTCTGCCGCTGCGCGTCTACCAGGAGCGTGTTGAGGGCTGAGTACCATGCCCGCAGGTATTTCATAGGGCACATTGACGCTCCGAGTACCTTCGAGAGTCTACGAAAAGATGTCTACACGAGCGGTCTGGGCCCGCTAGTACGATATCTGGTCGACGAGGCTCAGCACCCGGCGATTGTTTCTGCGCTTCTGTAAGCGCACCTGATCGCGGCAGTACAACCATCAGGTCTGGGGCGCTGACTCAAGTCAGAGCGCTGAAGTGCCACTTCGCTGTTGTGGATGCTGGAGATGACAGAGGAATCAGCGAGACTCGAGGAGTAGCTTGCGAGCTGGTGGCGTGGCGCTTCGTCACACATCTAACTGACCGGGAGGCAATTGACTACCTCTGCTATGAGCTACCTGCTGAGGGGCAGAGCAGTGCGGACTACTCGGCCCACGTTGATTATGTAGATGGCACAGGTGATCGTCTCGACAGCAACGAGCAGGCGCCACTACTCTCTCAGTCGCCGCCAGCCCCAATATTCGCAGACGATGACCCGGAAAGGACGCGGTCGAGCGACCCGACTTCGTTCGCATCTACGTTTGTGGGTCTGAACGCTCTAGAAATCGCCGCCGTATCAGAAGCCAAGAAGTTTCTGAGCCAAAATGCGATTCAGCGGATCATTGATGGCATCTGGAAAGGTGACATTATCTTCTGGGACAGTCTAAACCAGCAATCTACGAAGCAGGCGAAGATCTACAATCGTCACAAATCTGACCCTTTCTGTCGACTGCGGGTGCCACTATATTTGAAGATGTTTGAGGTGCTCTTCTTTGCGGTATTCCTTGCACTATACTACACGGTGCTAGTCGAGAAGCGAGCTCACAGTGTCTCTGTCGCCGAAATACTGCTGTATATATGGCTAGCGTCATTCACTTACAATGGTGTGGTCCCTTCAAAGCCCGCATGACGAAGCTGACGAATTGCTATCTAGAGCTTGTCGAATTCTGGGACGCCGGCTCGACCTTTTACTCCGCCGACTTCTGGTCGCTGTGGGATCTGGGAATCATAGCGACTGGTGTCGCTTTCCTAGTCGTTCGAGCCATCGGGCTTTGGAAGCACGACGACAAGCTTATCGACACCGCTTTCGATATTGTATCCGTCGAGGCCCTTTTCCTTGTGCCCAGGATCTGCTCGCTGCTGAGTTTGCATCCGTACTTCGGCACCTTATTGCCCTGTCTCAGGGAGATGGTGAGCACTGAAGCCCCCGGAGCGACCACTCTTACAAGTGACATGGTGAAACTTACGGCCTAGTGTTAGACCAAGGACTTTGTCAAGTTTCTAAGCTTGGTCGCCATCTTCTACATCGGCTTCGATACCACATTCGCATTCCTTGCGAGGGGTACGCTCAGCTTCGGTCACGTAAATTGGATTTTGATACAAGTTGTGAGTCTCGAGCAGTATCAATTCCCTGAGCCCAAGGCGTGAAGAAAACGACGACAAAGAATATCGAGGTCAAAAATCCGCCTCAGAAGATGCCGCTGTCGAGCAGGGCGTACCTCAGACCGTGACCGTGGAGGCGATCTCGCGACAAGCCACGTCTTTGAGAGTTGACATGCTGATACCATACTCCTCAACAGTTCTTTGGAAGCAGCTACCTTGGTTTTGTAAGTGCGCCGTCTGATTGTAGCGGCGACATGCCATACTGACCTGCAACAGGAGATCGCTGAGAAAGTGAGGGCGCATTCCGAGGACCGTCGGTGTCACCCCAGCTGACCGTGAATACCAGATCTCGCCCATATTAGGGCCGCCGCTCATGTTCGTGTTTGTCTGCCTTACGAACATCCTCCTTGTCACATCTTTGATTTCGTTGCTTTCGAACTCACTCACGAAGGTAAAGTCTTGGCACATGTTTCACCAGGCGCCGGGTCCAGTGGCTGACAGCGTCCTTTGCCATTCAGGTCATGGAGCACGCTCGAGAAGAATACCTTTCTGAGTAAGTTCGCATCATGCTAGCTTTGCAAGGCTGTGCACTCAAGGCCGCCAGGCTCATCACTTTGGATTTAGGTACGCCGTCTACGTTCTGGAAGCATCGACATCCAACCGCCTCACTTACTTCCTGCCTCCGCTGGTACGTACGACAATATTCTTTCTACACTCCGGTTCTGCACTGCCACGTTCTTTGAACAACGCGCATCGTTGTCGATTGACTACACTAGTGCTTGAACGCTTTGACTTGCATCGGCGTCCTCAGCATACCAGCAAAGTCAACTCTACTACAAGCACTTCGATGTGCCTGCAGCGGACCAATTTTGTCAAAGTGGTCCGCTGTGACGCACCAATAGCGAGCTGCGTTTCTGGTCGCGATGTTGGTTCTCCACATCACTTGCATCGAGATGTTTTCAACCAAACGCGACCAGGGCAGGGTATTCCTACATAGGCGACTCAGCACACGGCTAACAGTTGGTTTAGAACCTCGTCGCGCTATTGTTCTGGCCGTTGCGGTTGGTTTTTTCAGCCGAGAGTTTGAGAGCCGCCCGCATTGTGCTGCTGAAAGCAACGCACTTCCCGTTTGTGGGGCTGATCCTGGCATGGGAGACCTGGCGGCTACGATGGAGAAGCGGAGGTCGAGGCAAATCGTCGTATGGCCTGTCCGGCCAACATCCGAATGCTTTTGCTGCACTGCGCCGTCCGTTGGAACCGCCGCCGCTGCCAGTGGCTGGGAGCCGTCAAGCACCATTGGCCGAGCAGACGCGATCGCCGGTGCCGAAGCAAGCCAGAGGTACATCGGCAACGCAGGAGCCTAAGGAGAATTTGGAGGCGGCAGTTGCTCAGCTAAGGAAGCAACTCGAAACGATTTCATCTCTGCTGGAAAATGAGAGGCGGGTGAACTTGAGGTCGGGCCAATAATCACTGCAGCACGACGCAACGTTCACAAAGGATTGTCACGCCGCAGGCACCCAGAAGTCCCCGAAGAGACGATCGCGGGACGGCTGACGACGTTTGAGATTGTCGGCGACCGTTGAACGGACCGGTGGATCTCAAACAGCTGCCCAACTCCCCGCATGAATTAAGCGCGAGACGGCCGGCCTACCTTGCCCACGCTACCGACGCTTCTCACGCTACTGCGTGGGCAGCGCGCACGGACGCACCCAGAAGCCAGTTGGGAGTATTCATCCTCCATGGGGCGCCATGCTGTCGGTTCTGAAGGATGCGCAAGCATCGGCGCCAGGCCGCAGACAAGCGGCTTGGAGCTCAAGCGAATGCAACCCTCGTAGCTTTGCATAGCCTGCCTTTGCGCATCGACCCTGCTAGCGACGGCAACCCATGCAATCACCTGCGACCTTCGAATAGTGCTGCTACACCAACTACAGTCTACTACACAAGCGGTCCATGGCCATGCGCGCGAACTACGTCTATCCTTTCTGCCTGTGCAAGGTCCCGACCACCGCGGCTCTAGTAGTACCCTTGCAACGTGCCGCTGTGTCCGCCAGACATACGTGTTTGGCTTGTGGCCGATGTGAAAGTGCCGGAGGCTGTGGTCCCATTCTTTTGCTTTAACCATCTATTTGCCAACACTGGCTCGTGCACATTTAGCAGCCTCGCAGTCGTCGGACATGAAGTCCCAAGCCCCGCGAGATGCTGAGGGCGGTTTATAGCAGAGCTGCTCCCGGAAGTACAACACCCTCAACTAATCCACCACGACACTTCCAGTCATGAGCTATTTTCCAGGCGCCAACTACGTTCACATCAATCAAGAACCAGTCTTCCACGGTATTTCACCATTACCGGGCGGGTCGACGACAAGCAGTGACTTTGAACAAAGCCAAAGACCCGGCGACGAAGTGTTGTCAGCATCTAGCGCTTTCGCGTGGTCTCATCCAGCAAATCGCGGGCGAGGTCTAATGCCAACGCCGTCGACCACATCAAGGCCTGTGCGCGTGAGCCACGCTCCGGGCCATCCGCCAATGAGCGCACCGTTCGCATGGCCTTCTGAGCTAGCCGGCTCGTTGCAGGCACCAATTCCGACGTCAAGCAGCCACCGTAGAGACCCGTGGGACGGGAGCTGTGATCCGATGTCCACGATCTTGCCAGACTTGTTCTGGGAGCCAACTCAACAACATCAGCCTGGTGCAGTGTACTACGAGAGATCGCCGAGCTTCTCGTCTTACGGCGCAACCTCCCAGCAGCTAGTCGACACTTCGCTGTATGTGCCAGCCGGAGTCCACGCCAGAGCATCTGGTACGCCTGCGGTCAAGTCGGAGGATCCAGCTACAGACGATCTTCATGGCGTGCCATTGTTTCAGGGGTCTGCGTTCACTGAGCCTAGTGACCTCGACAAGGTCAGCCTTGATTCGTCCGACCACAATACGACAAGAACAACACCGTCTTCACGTTGCTCTCCGGAAGACTCCGACTACGATGACAAGAAACCCGTGCTTGGACGTCAACGACCTGACAATCGGAGAACTTTCTCTGCTGAAGATGTGCAATTGGAAGAGACTGATGAAAGACGCAAACGAGCCTACACAAAGCCGGAGAGTGCAAATTGCCATTGCAAACAGTGTGGCAAGCTCTTCCAGCGCAACTACAACCTGAAGGCCCACTTAGAGACGCACGACTCGAATCGTTCGCAGCCGCATCCTTGCCCGTATCCAGATTGCACTCGACGCTTCGTCCGACGAACCGACCTGACGCGACACGAGCAAAGCGTGCATTTGAAGTTGAAGAACTACACTTGTCCCTTCTGCAGCTGTTGTTTCGCTCGTAAAGACACCCTACGAAGGTACGACTCGTTTGATAACTTGCTTCTCTCCCGGACAAGATGCTGACTGTGGATGCGTAGACACGTTGAAGATGGCTGCACAAAGCGGCCGGAAGTAAAGAAGCGTTCTTCTAAAACGCGACGGCCATCAGACGTATCGACGGAGCGGCATCGAAAGGGGTCGTCACAGTTTTCCCGATACTCAATGGATGGTTGCTTGGCATCTGTAGCGGGCCAGTGCAGACCTCGTGACCGATGAAGCATGCAGGATGACGATCTCCAGCTCAAGCCGCAAACTTTGCTCCGCGAACTTTGCGGCAGAAGTACTTATGTACTTCGAAGTATGCGGAGGATGGACAAGGACAGGGTGGCTTTGGTCGATGGCACGGCACGGAGTTTTCGGCAAAGTGCGATTTTTGATGCAAGGGGCAGGCAAGTGCATCACATGCGTTGTTCGATGTTTGGCAGGGGATCTCTACGCAGCACGTATTCGTTCCGAGGGCTGAAAAGAGTCCTTGATAATATCATTCATCCAGCATAGGCGAGCTCCAGCGACCGAGGTGCGTTGAAGCACGAGACGGCATTTGCGCTCGCACGCTTCGCTCATCGTTACCGTCGCGTCAGTTCCTATTCATCATGTGGGCCTGGTGGATGAACAGCTGAACGTCAAGTCATCAACGACCACAACAACACCGATAGCAGTAATTAATGAGCAGTCGGGCGTTAACCGCATAGTGCCATGCGGGCGAGACGGGGTTGTCATATACGCAGGCCGGCTAATGCACTTTCAATTGCTAGCAGCAGGGATCGGCAGCTGCCTCCGACCCCCAGACGCCAACTGTATAGATAGAGTAAGGTAGTGCTCGAGCGTCCGCTTTGCTTTACGATTGGTGTGCGATAAGCTCACGATGCCGTTTGGCCCATCCCCATCGATCTCTAAGCGCCATACTCACTGCAGGGTCATTTTGTGATTGGAGTTCTTGACGATTGAAGTGCATCTGCAAGACAGAAGACCGCAGAGCGATTGCATGCAGGAGGGCAGACGAACGGTTCTGGCCCCTAATTGACTGTATATATATACAGCTGTAGTTGATTGATGGAGCGAAGCTAGATCCAGCAAACCATCCGCTCCATGACGACAAAGTCCCGCTCGTCACGTTGCTCGCGCATCACGCAGTATGAGGGTTGCCCGAATGGCTCCCATATACCAAGATTGGCAGGGGATATTCGCGCAGGCGAGTGCCGGGCTTCTTGCCGACTGAAGGATTGGTCGCCGTTCAGGGACGACCTACAACTGATGCCGCACCCCGTCGTGACGGACTACATACCTTACCGTACTGGTCCACAAACCCACATTCTCGTCAAGGATTAAGCCGACGACAAAGACCGGGGCTTGCGTGTGTTCGGCCGGTGACCAAACGGAGCGTCTTTCTAGATGCCCAGCAGACTGACCTTGACGAGTGAGTGACCACTTCTTCCGTTGTTTTCTACGGTAAACTTTTTGCGTCCGTTGCGGTGAGCATCAGATGCGTGACGCAGGCAGGCAGACTCCTGCTGTAATACTCTAGTTTTGACATACTCCTCTGCTTTCCGTACAAGTTGAAATCGGAGCAAAGCCAAGTAACGCCGTTCCAAATGCCTTTCTGCCATCGTGAACATGCAAATTTCCACCAACGCCTCGCTAAGGTACTCGCTATCAATTCTTGCGCGGCGGCGATCAGCCGGCCAGGCTGGGAAACGAGGTATCATACTCGTTCTGCTTCTTCGCCGCTTCCTTCTTCTGCCGTTCGATCTCCTTCCTCGCCACGCGTTCCACCTCCTTAGCACGATTCGCCTCTCTCTCTTGCTCCTTCTTCTTCAAGGCCTTCGCCCTCTTCTTTTGCATATTCTTCTTCGCCTTGTTCTCCGATCTCGCTGACTTCGACGCATTCTCGAGATTACCATGCTTCTCGAATTGAAACCCCGCAGCTGCAGCCGTTGAAAGGACATGCTCCATCCAGCAGGTCGATGCCATACCCAGCTGCACTAGATCAGCAAGCTCCGTCCCGAGGCAATTCCGCTCCACCTCTGCTTCATGCTTTGCGTAATCCATGGCCTTCTGGAACACTCCAGCATTGAGAGCTTGCGCAGATGCAGTGCGGTAAGCCCTGATGAGCTCGCCTGAGAAGAGACCTTCCTGAAGGAGCAGATGAATGAGAGCCTCAGCCTGCTGGAGTGCTTCACTAGACGAGGTTGGCACGTGAGTCATCCCTAAGCAGTTGCGCTCGAGGAACTGCTGAAGACCCCAAGCAAGGCTGCCCATGAGCTGACGACGGCTGTCGGAGATCCCAGTCGAATCTGCACAAGCGGGGCATGCGCATGTGAAGCCATAGTCCGAGCGAAGAATTTCAATGCGTTGGGAGCGCAGGTAATATGTGTCAGGGCCGCCAAAGTAAGTAGTGCAAAGCTCCTCGCCGGGACTAATGTCGCGCTCAGCATGAACGGTCTGCTTCTGCAGGGACGGATTGTAGGAGTGATGCACATTCGGCACGCAGGAGTGGTTGATCCGGGAGGTTGTCTCGAACACGGCGAGGCCGTCACCGGCGGCGAAGCTATTGGCAGAAAAGATGCCCATCACCCTGATGTGCTTTGCCACAAGCTCATCCACAAAGTCGTCATCTTCGGTGCGGTTGTCGCTGTAGTCGATGAGATTGAAGTGGCTCACTTGTTCCAGATCGAGGTGCTGAGGCTGGAAGAAATGGAGCTTGTCGAATGTTGCCTTTTGCGCGTTGGACAGGGTTTCGTATGCGGGTGAGGCAAGATGAAGGCTGCGCTCAGGTATGCGGATGAGAGGGGCTTCACAGATAATTCGCGTGCCGATCGGAATGGCCGTGGTCGCAAACAACCCGTACCCGCGGTCTGCAGTCTTACGGAGCTCGAAACAGTCGGCATTGCTTTGCTCGTCGCATGGCGAGGTTGGGGGGTTGAATGTTTTGGCGTGCGGATTAAGGTTCCACGAGCCAAGACTGGACATGCCGGACACAGCAGTCGTTGCCTCCGTATCATTGCTGTCTACACTTGCGATCTCTGAGCGCGGCGTGCCGCATTGATTAGAGTCGCCGGTCGAGGCTGTCGACGGCCGGCGGTCGTTGATGAAGAAGTAAACATGATCGAGGGTGCTGTCGAGCTTTTCCACGAACATCGTAGACGACATTGCTACTGATGGTAAGGATCGGAAAGTGCGCGGCAATGTCGTTGCGAATACCGGACTTGCAAAGAGATGTTTATGAAGGCGGTCCATGTTCGGTTGGAGAATACTAGTGCGGGTTTGCCAAGACCGACGTTTGCTGCCTGAGTAAACCATGCGGGAGCTAAGACCACCTCAAACACATCCAGGAAAGAGGCTGGGAAGGTGCGTGGATGAAATCGGCGGTTTGCACACAATCCAGGAAATCAATCGAATGTCGCTCATTGCATTTCGTTTGTGTCGCTCGTCGAGTCGTGCTATATCGCCCAGCCGCTGGCCTTCTTCTTACTCTTCACCCTTTCCGCCACCGCATCAACGTCAGATTGCATTTCTAGCGGAGCGAGGCCAAAATTCGGCTGCGCGGCAGGCTTAACAGTGGAATGGTCCTCCGCAGTCAGAAGCTCCAGCTGATCAGCAAGCTTCGAGTCCCACCCTTGTGTATCCGCTTGCGCCTCGTCTTCATCGCTCTCAGGCTCAACGCCCTCGTGTTCAATGCCCGCATCGTCGTCTTGGTCGTCGCCTTCTCTGTGCTCGCCGCCTTGTGCATCTTCTGAATCACTTGCGACATCTACTCCGTCTTCATTCCCGGTCACAGCCTCCACGAAGCGGTCCAATTCCTTGGCCATCTTCTTTGAAAATCCGCTAGCCTCTACTTCCACGTCCAGCCTCATGGCCGGGTCGACGCCTTTGATTGCATCCGCGAAATGCGGGCCGGCCTCGTCCGACACATACTTGAGTCTTCTCTCGAAGTATCGCCTTACACACGCAACGTCGCGGTCAAAGTACATCTGCGCGTTCGCATGGTTCGTGCTTACGGTTTGCGGGAAATCAATCAAGATAGGTATCAACGTGATCTGGTCGCCCATCGTCTTCTCCTTGATCAGAATGTTGAACTCGTTGAAGTCGCCGTGTATGAGTCCACGCTTCGCTAGCCGTACTATTATGTCCATGAGTTCGGCGTAGAGCTTTCCAGGATCCGGCACGCTCTCAATCATGCGCAGCGGGAAAGCATCAATGAATTCCATGACCACTGTGTGCCTACTCCATGCTACTGGCTCAGGTATTGGGAAGCCTTCACGATACAGCACACGCATGAATGCGTGCTCCTTCTGCGCTGCGAGGCGAGAAAGATACATCCATGAGCCTGTCGAGCGGTTGCGGAGGTAGTCGCGGTTGCTCTTGACTGATCTGAAGGATACGCGACCCAGACGATGAAGCTTGAGCACAAGCTGTCGGCCATCTGGTCCGGCGGTGATGTAGATGTCAGATTCTTTGCCTACGCCAATCTGGTTGCCGAGACTGTACACGCTGTTGGCTTTGCGATGGGTGTTGAGTGCCAGATAGTCAAGCCCGCCGTAAGTGAGCCTGTAGCCGTCATCTAGGCGCTATTTGTCAGTATACACTTTGTCTCCATTCCTGTACAACAGGTATGTTCACATTTTGCATTCTTGACCTTTGCGATCAGGCCAACCTTGGCGAGGCTCGAGATGTTCTTGTGGACTCCACTTCCGCCGCGCAGGCCTGCTATCTGCGCAATGAGAGGCGTCGGAACGAGCTCATGATTCTTGCTGCCTTGTTCAACCTGCGCCGTACTTAGCACATGTCAGTGATTGTCATGCAGGGCCTTGCCGGTCTTCGCAGGCTTACAGCTTGCAGTACCCGCCAGTCGTCACTGGTCAGGTAGCGGATGGCTTTGATGTTGAGCTTCATTCCCACTGACAGTGAACAAAGGACCTCAATCCCTCCTCCCGCTTCGTATTTCGTTGTATGGCTGCTCGGCCTGTGCAGAGCGCCAGTGGTCGTGAGAAATGGAGGTGCAGCTTTCGGAAGTGAGCACGGGCCAGTTCCGCAGTTTGGCGATCCGGCAGCTGTGAGGCAACACGAACGCGACTGCTCACCGGACCTGCAGTGCACGAGAGCTTCAAGTCATCATCAACCAACTACACCTTCCACTCTAGCGCCACCTCCCGACTGTCACACGCCAAATCGCTCGACCACAACTCGCTACTCGTCTCGACAACCGCTCCATCCGCTTCGATATGGCTCAGGACGAGCCGAAGGCTCAGGACAAGGGCAAAGGCAAGGCGGACGAAAAGCAGGTGAACGGTGCGCAAAAGGACGCTCAGAAAGATGGCAAGAAGGAAGGCGAGCTGGATGTCCCAGCTGAGGATCTCAGCGAGGAGGACCAGAAGCTGAAGGATGAGCTGGACATGCTTGTCGAGCGATTAACGGAGAGTGACAAGTCACTGTACAAGCCGGCGCTAGAAGCCATCAAAACCAACATCAAGACGTCGACAAGCTCGATGACGGCGGTGCCCAAGCCGCTCAAGTTCCTGCGACCACACTATGAGAAGCTCTGCCAGGCGTACGAGAGTTGGCCGGATGGAGAAGAGAAGCGGTCGCTAGCAGACACGCTATCGGTATTGGGCATGACATATTCGGACGACGAGGACAGGAGAGATACGTTGAAGTACCGATTACTGGCGCCAGATGTTGACATCGGCTCATGGGGACACGAGTACATGAGGCATTTGGCGCTCGAAATCGGGTCAGAATATCAAAAGAAGCTGGATGATGAGGTGGACACAGAGCAGCTGGCACAGCTCACACGGACGCTCGTACCATTCTTTTTGTCTCACAACGCCGAGGCTGACGCAGTTGACATTCTTTCCGAGCTCGAGATGATCGACGAGATCAAGCAGTACCTAGATGAGAACACATATGGCCGAGTGTGTCTATACATGGTCTCCATGGTGCCGCTCCTCACATATCCAGACAACGATCGCTTTGTCCGGACGGCGCACGACATATACGTCCACTACAAGCAGCTTGCTCAAGCGATGTCCTTGGCCATCAAATTGAACGACATGGAACTCATCAAAGCTGACTTCGCCGCGACGAAGGACAAGGCATTGAAGAGGCAGCTCGCTTTCATACTGGGGAGACAACGGATCTGCTTGGACCTGGAGGGCGAGGACGCGGAAGATCCGGAGTTGCAAGATTGTATCAACAACACAAAGCTCCCTGAGCACTTCAAGTCGTTGGCTAAGGAATTGAACATACTGGACCCCAAAGTGCCAGAGGACATCTACAAGTCACACCTAGAGTCGTCACGAACGGCCGGTCTGACAAACACCGACTCTGCTCGTCACAATCTCGCATCCTCTTTCGTCAATGCTTTTGTCAATGCTGGCTTTGGAGACGACAAATTGATGTTGGTGGAAGGCGGTCCGAAGCAGAGCTGGATCTGGAAGGTGAAAGAGGACGGCATGGTCTCGACAGCGGCTTCGGCCGGGATGCTCATGCTGTGGGACGTCGAGATGGGTCTGGACAAGATGGACGCTTACACTTACGTGCCAGAGGACCAGATAAAGGCTGGTGCGGCGCTGGGCATGGGTATCATGAACAGCGGTGTAAGGCTCGACAGCGATCCCACTATGGCACTGCTAGGTGACTTCGAGGGCAAGTCAGTCGCGCACAAGATGGCTTCGATCATGGGTCTCGGTCTGGCGTACGCTGGGTCACAGAAGGAGGATTTGCTGGAGCTGCTTCTGCCCTTTGTCACGGACACCTCGCTCGACATGCAGCTCTCTGCCATGGCTGCGCTTTCACTTGGTCTGATTTTCGTTGGCAGCGCCCAGTCGGATGTCTCAGAAGCCATCATTCAGACGTTTCTCGACGAAGACCGGAACAAGCAGTTAAAGGACAAGTGGACGCGCTTCATGACACTGGGCCTAGCACTGCTGTTCTTCGGCCAGCAGGAAGAAGTGGACGTGGTGTTGGAGACGCTAAAAGCCATCGACCATCCCATGTCGAAACCTGCCTCCGTGCTTGCCGAGATCTGCGCCTGGACTGGTACGGGTGCGGTGTTGAAGCTGCAGCAGCTTCTGCACATCTGCAATGAGCATATTGAAGAGAAGGAGGACAAGGACGGCGAAGACAAGAGTGAGGAAGGCGAGGAGAAGCGCGACCTTTCTGGGGACATGTTGGTCCAAGCGTACGCTGTCATTGGTCTCTCGCTCGTCGCCATGGGTGAGGATGTCGGGCAGGAGATGGTTTTGAGGCAGTTCGGCCACCTGATGCATTACGGCGAAGCGAACATCCGCAAAGCCGTGCCGCTGGCGATGGGTCTGATCTCACCCTCCAACCCTCAGATGAAGGTCTACGACACTCTCTCACGATACTCACACGATAATGACATTGACGTCGCCGTGAATGCCATCTTCGCAATGGGTATTCTAGGTGCCGGTACCAACAACGCTCGTCTTGCGCAGCTACTCAGGCAATTGGCCTCTTACTACCACCGCGACGCAAATGCGCTATTCATGGTCCGTATAGCGCAGGGTCTGCTGCACATGGGCAAGGGCACCTTGTCCATCAACCCGTTCCACAGTGACCGAGCGGTCATGTCTCGGGTCGGCGCAGCGGGTCTGCTTACTGTCGCCGTCTCGCTCATCGACGATCCGAAGGCTTTCATCTTGGGCGACAACCACTATCTGCTCTACTTCCTCATCACTGCCATGCACCCGCGCTTCCTCATCACGCTCGACGAGGACCTCAAGCCAGTAAAGGCAAATGTACGTGTGGGACAGGCCGTCGACGTCGTCGGTCAAGCGGGCCGGCCAAAGACGATCACCGGGTGGCAAACACAGAGCACGCCAGTGCTGCTTGGCTACGGCGAGAGGGCTGAACTGGAGGACGAGGAGTGGATATGTCTTGCCAACGTCATGGAGGGCATCTGTATACTACGGAAGGTAAGTGCTACCGACCCAGCTGACATATGAAGCGAGCCTGAGCTGACTTGTACGCAGAACCCTGACTGGCAAGCACCGTGAGCTTCTGCAACGACATGAGTTTCTCTACATCGTGAAAGCGGACGAAGGGGTTTCGTCTTGAGACGCATCTCGGTATGCAGCGTATGCAGCATTGATAGACAGCATTACCTTTTGCCAAGCAGCAGATGTATTATACTCCTAAGGATATCGTTCTGCTTGCCTCCCGTGTCGCTCACAGTATCACTTTTAACCGTCGTCTTGCAGGCCGGCAATCTGATTCGAATGACTTAATCAAAAGTCAACAGATATTCATTGATCTCACGGGAGATCGCGCTACGAACGGTCAGATCTGGCGCTTAACTTTACTTGATGGAATGCCGTCATGGTCAGCGTCATCGAGCAGGTGCATTGATGCGTCCGAGTCAATGAAGTACACATCCAGTGTATTCACCATCCTCATAACGAACACCATCTTTCGAAGAGTTTGACCTACCCGCAATTGATTGATCTGACATCTCCAGCCGTCGCCATCATAGCTTCCAGAATCTCCGCCCGCCTCGGACACCTCTCGGGCACCCTTCAGCGCAATATGGCGTCTACCTCGAGCCCAGTGGCGCCTCAGCCTGCCCCTTGGAAATCCACCTTCCTCGAGCATCTGAGCCAAATGGATAGCCCTGAGTTTGTCTTCAGCAGCTTACATCCCGCACCGAAAAACAGTCCGACAGACTACTTGCCTAGAGCAAGATACTGCATCTTCCGCGGATTCTGGGCTGAACTGCCGGAGAACAAGCACAATGATGCTCCAAAGAACGAGCGCCACTATGAAAGCGAGCTCCCTACCTTCACGACCGACGTGCGCATGAGTAAGCCTTACGAGCTCTTCACCAGCTCTAGTGGGCACGCGAAAGATGAGAGTCAAGTGAAGGGGAGTGGCGGAGGCGGCCCGTGTGAAGCTGTGTGGTGGATCAAGGGTGACACTATGGTGCAGTGGAGGATGAAGGGTGAGGCTTTCATTGTCGGAGAAGACATTGAGGGAGAGGGTGAGCAGAGTAAGGAAAGCAGCGGCGTGCGGACTGCGAAGAGTGAGATCGGGAGTCGGATGCGCGTGGTGAAGGAGGACGGCAAAGAGCAGTGGTCGTGGAAGAAGGAGTTGACGGGCCACTTTGGTAATATGTCGCCCGGCATGAGAGGTATGTTTTGACGCAATTACGTCCGGCAGCAGTGAGATGGCCGCTAACTTGTGGTCATAGGCAGCTTCAAAGCACCACCGCCAGGGCAACCAGTGGACCAGCCCTTCGACGACAAGAACCTGCAGCTGGGTGAGAAGGTGTCTACTTTGGACGATCCAGTCGCACGGGCAAACTTCCGGGTCGTGGTAATCAAGCCAGAAGAGGTCGAGGCGACAGACCTCAGCGACCCGGCGAAGGGCCGGCGGCAGCGCTACACGTACGATGGATCAAGCGGCAAATGGCAGCATGTCGAGACGTGGCCTTGAGCATCGTATACGTAGTAACCTCATAGGACCACTGAACATCAGTGCAAACGCTCTTCGCGCGTATCTTTTGGGAGACATCGATCCTTCACGTGGCCAATCTGCCGAAAGCTGCGGGCGCATCGTCTCACGACGTTGGTGGCATGTCACAGTACATTACATGCTTGAAGACCGTAGGACAAGAGAACGGCGTTCGAGCCAGGTCTAGACAAGATCAACGACAGCTTCGGCCGGTACTACATTGCTTGGTCGTCTGGTGCTGATTGTGCTTCGTTCCGTGATATTCTTTCCGATGCTGTGTCACGTCCTATGTGCCGGGCGAGAGCTGTGACGAGGTTGGGGACTTGTGTGAGCACACAATGCCAACAATGAGCTGGGATCATGGTAAACAAATGTTTGGGTCGCATTCAGCTGAGCTCGCTGTGTACACGCGACCCTTTTGAAGTGTCCTTGGCGTCCGTTACTGCTCGCTGTTTTCAGCTTCCGCTGCTGGATCACTGCTCCTCCTACCCCTTGCGCGTCACCTTATCGTTATATCGTTGCTGAAGAAAAGGATGCTGCCGTACGTACGGACCCCGCGTTTCCATTCCAAATCGCAGCCGAAATGCGCCCCCAAAAAAAGACCTTTCAAGGTTGTTGTACCGTTGTAGCTGGAACAAGGCTTCCTGGGCAGGGAGGGGCGTAATGTACATGGGTACCAAACGCGGAATCACCGAAGCGTGCCAGCGACGAGCGGTCGAGCTGCTCGAACATGTTGAAGATCCACCAGGTATATACTGCCTATTGTACAATCTGCGCAAGACCTCCACTTCTGCACGTTCGCGACAATGTTGGTCGTTTACAAGGCGTCTTGAAGGTTGCAGCTCTCGATCAGTCGCTCTGTCAAGTGAGCCGGGTGTGAAGTTGACGTGCTTAGCGCTCGCGGGTACCGAGGTGCTAAGGAAGACTGAGTTCATAGCGATTCTCGGTCCCGACTCAGGTATTGCGCAATCGGAAAGTCTTTTGTATGCGGTATACAAGCATAATAGGTTCAGCTTGAGGGGGTGAGCGCATTTGATGGGGTGAGTGAGGTAGTGATGGGAAGATGCTCGTACGGAGGATAGACACAATCATCAGCCACGTACAGTCGAGATAAGGTGAGCAGTATGCTGTGTACGTTTTGGGAAGTTCGTATGTACGTGCCAGCGATTGATAGGCGGCGCTCGCATCCCGCCACATGACGAGCCTGCAGGACGTAACACGCGAGGAGGGATGACAATAATGCGTCTTGCTGCCGGTGAAGGCGGTGCCGGGGCGGAGAAATCGTGTAGATGATCGTCGTTCTTCCGCCTCACTACGGAGGTACTGCCTTCTAATCACGATCATCACCCTGGGTACAGCCAACCGGGCTGCTTCATTCTCCTATTCGACTTGGCGGTCGTCGCTCCCGACTTTACTTCCGCAGCCTTTTCGTGTCATGACTGAGAGTTGCAGGGACCGTCGGTAGCATTCTCGCTAGGTAGACCCTGGCCGCTGGCTGGCCAGAATCACCTTCTTCCTTGGGTGATTGCAGGCCTCGGAGAGAACCTTGGATGCGCTAGGACGCGCCAAACTTCTTCGGCACGATTGGCCCGCTGTGCCGTCTGCCTGCTTTGGCGCAGTACTACTTCGGGTGCCCGCCGCTGGCACGATCCTCTGCCGCAACCCTCCTCTTCTCACAGCACTTCACCTCCACTCTCGCACGTCAACTTGCCGCGGTCCCGCCCTGCACCCTTCAACACTCCCTCACCGATTTTCCCAACCCGCTATCACATCGTCACTTCTTAGACGACTCGTCGCTGGACTTCGAGGCCGTCAGTAAGAAACCTCGCCCAAGACACCGGGATAGCTTCCACTGGCTGGGCTGTATGAGTCGGCGCTGATTTTGATCCCCCCAAACGCCGTCTGCTGCGCTACGTCATGGCAGATGCGGCTTTGAGATCATTCGAAGACTTGCTGGAGAATGTGCCGTTATGGATCGCGGACATAGAAGGGATACTGGGGACTTCGACGGAGCGACAAAATGAGATACTGTTCGAGCAGCAACCTGTCGACGAGCAACCTGTGGTGAAGAAGAAGCAGTCGAAATCGTCCTCGCTGAAGTCATTCCGGTCTGGTGACAGCAAGAAGAAGGTCGAGGACGCAAAGACGGGCACGCCGGAGCCAACATTACTCAGGCCGCGGATACCGCACATGACCGAGTCGGATGCATTGCGCCTTGCTCAGAGGAAGCGAAAGACTGCGTCGGTTTGCTCACGCGACCAGTCGGGACCATCAAAATATCGGACGAGAGCTATGGTAGTCATCTATTACGATGGAAATGTACAGAAAAAGTTTGAGTCACTGGTCAGGTCAATTGGGTCATGCAGGAATGCTATCAGGAAGGGAAAGATGGGGGCGAAGGTAGACAGGTTGTCTAGGCAGGATTCAAGCGGCAGTGAGTCCAGTGCTAGGGGCAGCGACAATGGCTGTGTTGATCTCGACAAGCTTGGCTACAGGTCAACAAGGACAAGGACACCTGGCAGCGGCCTGTTCGGCAAGGATGATGTTGTCGCCTCCTTCGACAGAGTTGACAACATGTTGGAGCAGGGTCAGTCGCTATGCGAAAGAGCTGCACATCAGATCTTACGCGATGGCGACTGCACTCAGGAGCTCAAGACTGCAAACGGTCACTTTGCTGACGCCAAAACGGCCGCTGCTGCCGAACTCCCGGCTCTACAAAAAAGAGCAGACAAGGCTATCGAAAGGCAGCGCAGAAGCGACGAGCGCAGGCGCGTCGATGAAGAGGCCGGCGAGAGCGAGCCGCAAGCAGATGTCTCAAGCTCGGAGACGCTGCTAGCTTCCTTCGCGCCGACCGATGGCAAGCTCGAGGTCGACCTAGAGGTCGATGATTCTGAGGATGATGGCGACGACTTCGTTGCAGGCGGGCTCAACCTTGGGCGGTATCAGGTGAATAGCACAAGAATGCTTTCTCCACTGAGATAGTACTTGCACGCACTGCCTAAGGAGGCATTTGAATTGGTAAAGCGTTTCAGCGATGTGGGTCAGGCTAGCGCGGCGTTTTGGAAGATTCGATCGCTCAGGTTCGGATAGGATGTGGAAGGGATGGATTGGGAATGAATACGCACGCTCGTTGTCGTTGCTATCTAAGGCTCCTTTTATAAGAAGTCGACAAAATGGGAGCGAACATCAGGTCAGAGCTTGATGCCGGCTACACCAGGGTTAGCCGATCGCTCTTTCCTCGATCCTGATATTTTGCATCACGTGTTAAGTTCGCGTCCCTGGTGCCTTGAGCTCACCTTCTGACCTTCAAGTTACCAACTTTTCATTCCTTTACCTCAACTTCAAAGTGATCTCATCCTTCTCTGCTACTTTCACCTTATTACCATCTGCTACAGATCTGTACAGAATCAAAAGCATGTGATGGCTCCCAAAAAAAGTCAGGCGGGCACCGTACGAACCTCTCTGCCACCTGCTCATTTGTATCTAACCAGCCTTTTGACGTGCGCTAGTCGTCCTTCACAGCTCGAACATCCTCGTCTATAGGAAAGCCTCGCAAGGCTTCAAAGCCAAGTTCAAGAATCGTCGAGATTCCCTCCGATGAAATGAGAAACGACGCTGCATTGATACGACGTGGCCCACTGCGCGGCATTAATCCAAACAACGTTATCGTGGAACGTGCTACGCCTTTGCAAGAGAGCATCGAGGTCCAACATGGCGGTGACGACGATGATATTCCTGATGAGAATGAGCTGCCTCGCGCGTCTCAGCGGAGTACACGTGCTGCTCGGTCCGGCAAGCCCTCGATGAAATACGATCAGTCGTACCACCCTATGGACGACGTAACCCGACCGAAACGTGCTGCAAAACGTAAGGCTCGGACACGCTCTGTCTCTCCGCCTGCAAAAACCAGAGTCGAGATCAGCAGCGATGAGAGTGAATTGGAGGATGAACATTCGGATGAAGACAGCGACAGTCAGGCCAAGAAGCCTGATTTGCCGTCAGCGATAAAACAGCATCCAGGTGCGACTCGTCGTTCTGCTCGACCGGCAAGGAACATCAGCTATCCACAAAAATCGCATGACCAGGACGAGTTTTTGCCAGGTTTTCAGCATCGAGCTAAACGGGTCAAGCAAGCGCGTATCTCTGCGGCGTCTAGGACAGCACATTTGCTTGAAAAATCCGACGAAGGACCCACCGAAGAACCAGGCGACAGATTGGTCTCCCACAACAGCCCTGAGGAAGAACGACAGCGGCCTGACGTGTCGAGATCTTCTCGCGTACAGGATCAATTCAGCATCCCTGCTCTTAGCATGTCCAGTGGTAGCGAAGACGACCAGCTCAACGACATATTAAACACATTCGAGCAGTACGGCAACGACAGCCAAACTTCTATGGAGCACCCCATGAACGACTTCCCGACGGAACGGATCGTATTGACGGATCAATATGACCGTTCTACCCTTCCTGCACCTAGCGCCGCTCACGTGGAAGAGACGGACGATACGCTTACGGCCGATGCTTTTGCAGAGGTGGGCACGATTCCGCACGACGATGCCTCAGTCATTAATACCAGCGCCGGATCAGGGCCAAGGAGCCTCATTCGTAAGACTCCGGGCCACTCGCTCACAGAGCCAGTCGATGTTTGCCTGACAATTGTCAAGCCATACCTGCACGGCTTCACGCCATACGTGCTCAAGCCCCGCGACCTTCAGTTTCGCTTCGCCACGCACGGGGAGTACTCCCACGTGCACTCGTTGCTCCAGACTCAAGTGGACCACTCGTTCTCTAGCGAATCATCTGTGGATGATTCCGTGGTCACACCCGTTGTCGGCCCAGAAAGGCGTCTCGCTAACGAGCAGTTCCATATTGCTGCACATGGAGAGTACTCCCATACGTACTCGCTGGTCCAAACGCAAGTCGATCATACATACTCTAGCTGGTGTCCAGGCCGAAGACAGCTCACGAAGGCGGCCTGATATTGCGCTAGCACTGCAACCGCCTCCACGACTGGCTGACTTTACAGGAGTTCGCGAGGCGACGAGCTCCGCTACTCTGGCAGGCTCAGATGGATCGATTGAAGGAAATAGCGCCTGAACAGACCGCAGCCAACGGTGGTAAGAAATGAAGGTGATTAATATCGGCCAGGCATGGGAGATGGAGAAAGACAGAGGTCAAGATACGCTCGGCGTTGGAGGAGGTGGCGACGATTCTGGTCATGCACAGTGTGCGTAGGTATTTTTACGGTAGCTCAAAAGTCTCGTACGCGAAACAGTCGGATGAAGGCAGTGGTATAGGTACGCCAGTTCGAAAGCGCATCCATTTTACCTATGAGCTTTAGAACAGTCACTATCAGCCCAGCAGCCGAGCAGCCTCAGCCTCAAGCTCATCAAATGTCTCAATCTCTCGCCCGTCTCTCGCGCCCTTGGCAACCTGCTCATCATCCTTCTGAAACCACTTCTTCTGCCTCTTCGGAGGCTGTTCATCTTCCTCCTCACTAACACCCTCGTCCCCATCGTCCACACCAGCCAAGAAATCCGCAAAACCCGCCCGACCATCCTCAAGTACCGGAACTCCACCATCTTCCTCATCCTCGCCCCCAGCGACCTCAGCACGTTCCCGTTCCTTCCGCTTCTCACGCTTAGCCTTCTTCTTCTCCTTTGCGGCGGCCTTGTCCGACACATCGGCCGCTCTGACCCGCTCGACCTCTTCGTCCACAAAACGCTGCCGTTGATCTTCTGCCGCACCGCGAGCCTTGAAGGCGTCTTCGTCTTCGAGCTCGTAGATTTGATGCGGCTGGCCTTCTTCGTCAAACACTACCTTGTTGCCCTTGTCTTTGAGCTTCAGCAGCTTCCTCTTCGACTTTAGGAGCTTTTCGCGTCGCTTCGAGTCTAGGACAAGTGGCTGCTTGGCTCCGGGTATGTTGACCGTCTTTGCTTGGGGATCGACGCCGGCACCGTTGGCTGACGGCTCGTTGTCTTCCTCGACTGCAGATGGCGATGGACTGTCTCCTGCGGGGATGCGTCGCTTCACAGCAAATAGGTCGTCGTCATCGTCAGCCTGCTGGCCGTCCAGTCGGCTGAGATCAGCCTTGTCCCCTGCGTCGTCGGTCTGAATCATCTTCGCATAGTGATCTGCGAGCACGTCTTGGTTCTTCCGCTCAAACATGCGGTCGTACTTGGTGCGCACGCCATTCTTCGTCTTTGTCTTGGCAGTGCCTTGATCTTCGTCCGCATCACTACCCGACTCCGCCTCCTCTTCACTCTCTTCGTCCATGACCTGCCTACTAGCATTCTTGCGCCGCTTCTGCTCTTCCGGATCGACTTTGAGGAACTTGATACGTGGCGCACCCGGTAGCCCTAAGCTCGCAGCAAAGCCCTCTAGATCATAAGATTCTAGTTTAAACACCTCCTTATCCTTCTGTACGTGTAACGAGCGAATATACGAGGCGAAAGCCTTCTGGCCCAAGTACTTCAGCTGCGGATCTTGGAAGCACATGCCCTGTATCTGATCTTTAATACTCTTTTGCTTGTTCTGCCTTACGTTAATCCTTTCCACTGCCACTCTCTTTTGCTCGAGCTTGGACAGGAATCCAGCCTCCTCGGACGGGTCCAAGAACAGTACCGCACGTCCGTCCCGTTCATACCGCGCAGTCCGACCTACACGATGGATGTAAGTATCGGCGTCTTCGGGACAATCGACCTGCACAACCCAGTCTACAGCAGGGAAGTCTAAGCCACGAGCCACGACGTCGGTGGCGAAGAGACAGGAGTGTTTGGCTCGCGAGAACTTGTCCGTAACGTCTAGCCTGGCTGTCTGCTTCTGCCGGCCATGGAGATGAAGCAGGGGTATACCCGGTTGCATATGCCGGAAGCTTTCATAGACGAATCTGACTTGCTTGCCGCTCGAAAGAAAGACAAGTATCTTGCTCTTCTTGCTTGACTGCAAGAAAGACCATAGCGTGTCTAGCTTGTCCGGTAGAGGAGTGACAACGTAGTTCTGCTGCAGCGTCTTTGGCGTTGCACTTGATGCGCTCTCGTGGACGGCTACGTATTCCGGTTCCTTGAGGGACAGCCTAGCCAGGTCAGATACTCTCTTCGTTTGGGTGGCGGAAAAGAGCATTGTCTGTCTGTCAGCCGGCAGGTAGTCCAGTATGGCATCAACATCTCGCTGAAAGCCCATGTCTAGGATTCTGTCCGCCTCATCGAGTACAAGCATGCGCAAGTTGTCTACGCTGAACAATGCAGTCTGAGACAGATGCTGAAGTATGCGGCCGGGTGTGCACACAACAATGTTCATTCTCGCCAGAGCATCACGCTCTTCGTGTAAACTCTTACCGCCGATCACTAGCCCGGCAGCGAAAAGGTGACCTTTGCCGCCGACCTTGCGCAGCACTTCGAAGATCTGTATGGCCAGCTCTCTTGTCGGACTGATGATCATGGCGCCCAAGCCTGCATCGGAACCTATACATTGCGCCCTATACAGGTTCTCCAAAACGGGGATCAAAAAAGCCAGCGTCTTTCCACTGCCTGTCTTCGCAGCACCAAGAATGTCATGGCCCTTGAGGGCGAGCGGGACAGCCTTGGCCTGGATGTCGGTGAGGGTGGAGAAGTGCGCGGCCTTCAGGCCTGCAGCGGTGGGCGCGGAGAGCGGGAGGTCGGTGAAGGAGGAGTATGCGCTGCCACTGCCGCTGCCTTTCGGGTCGAGGTCTGCAACGGCCTGCACGAGTGCTTCTACATCGACGTCGTCGCGTTTACGCTTTTGCACTCGTTGCTGCTTCTTCGGATTTGTTAATCGCCGGCCCGTGGCTGTTGCTGTCTTTGAATGAGCTGGCGCCATCGTAGCGGCTGTCATCGATCCATAGTGCTTCGTTCAGCAAGCAAAGAATCCGAGGATTTGGTCGCAAAAGTTCCATCCGGAAGCACATGCAAGACAGACGCAAAGAGCGGGGCGAAATCTTGGCTTTGCCTCGCCAGACCTGCCTCCGTTCGCGACTGAGCGAGTGCATTCACCTCACTCCACGCTAGGCGAGAGGGTATCCACGACATCTTCCTCTACCGACACCATCGTCATCACCACAGTCGATATGGCGACTCCGGAGCAGCCCGAGAAAGACCTCAAGAAGCTTGAGGCAGAGCAGGAGAAGGAAGATGCCGACCTCCTCCACACCCTGGAGAAGGAAGGCAAGGAGTTCGACAAAGTAAATCGCTACGATCGCAAACCTCTCTCTCGTGTACAGTCTACTAACGTTTGCAATAGGACAGCGAGATAGAGCGCATCAGAAGTGCCTTTCGCGCCAATGCCTACGACGTGCTCGACCTCCAGCCTGGTGTCCCCGACGAAGACATCAAGAAGACCTACCGCAAGAAGTCTCTCCTCATACATCCGGACAAGTCCTCCAACCCAAATGCGCCCGATGCCTTCGATCGCCTGGCTGCTGCTCACCAAGCACTGCTTGACGAGAAAGCGCGCGGGAAGCTGGATGAAGCCATCGCCGACGCCCGCATGCTGCTCATCCGCGAACGCAAGCTCACTACCGACTCTGAAGAGGTCAAGGATCCCGACACCGAATTCATGAAGGCTTGGAAGAACAAGGTGAAGTACGTCCTGGCGGACAACGAGGCAAGGCGGCAGAGGCAGCTGAAGGCGCAGATGCAGGAGGAGGGCCGCCAGCAGCGGAAGGAGGATGAGGAGCAGCAGGAGCGGAAGCGCAAGAGGGAGCAATCTGAGGCGTGGGAGAAGACGAGAGACAGTCGCATTGGGAATTGGCGAGACTTCGCTGCCGGCAAGGCGCAGGCTAAGACTGCTGGGCCCAAGAAGGCGAAGAAGATGAAGACGCTCGGGTGAGCGTGCGACCGAGCTGACCTCTTTTGCGAGCCACATCTTACGTGGCCACACTGAGGTTTCTGGCAAGGATGATTCATGAGAACATGCATGTTACGATGATAATTAGCAAGGCGTCCGGCGACTGAAGCAGCAGTACGTGCAATACACGTCTCCCACTTAATCCCTCACTAGCTCTCTTGTCGTGCTTTCGCAACCAGAATCACTATGTCCTACATATTGCATGTCTGCGCAAACGCGCTCGGCTCGATTCCGGCGACTGCCAGCAGCATCTGAATAGTAGTCCAACATTTCTCACGTGTCGACAAGCGAACCCGCGAACTGAACCTAACCGACCAGACCGATGAAGCCAGCGCCGATACATAACGAACCGCAGTAAGCAAACCAGGTGGGTTCCAATTACTGCGGTTTCTTGGGGACCACTACAAGTAAAGGCTTCTTCGACCATTCGCAGCCCGATGCTATGCATGTCAATCACATCCACGAGCGTAGTAAGACCCTCCCGCAAGGGCTGGCACAACAAGAGTCCCGGGCCAGCTGAAGTGAAGGGAGAAACCTTCGAAGTGCGATTGAGGCACAAAGGCTGATACTGGCTTAGCTAACGTGTTGCAGGTGTGCGTGCGGACGAGGGTCAGCTGACAGCATCGCAGGAGAGCTTTGCTAGATGGCGGATGTTGGCCGAAGTGGCGTGGAAAGATCTGCTGCACGTCTAGGACAGATGCATCTTGTCTAGATGCTCATTGATCGCATCCTCTACCAGATACTCTTCGCAGATAGGGCAGGAAATCATCACCTTGGCATGCTTCTCTGTTAGTCCGGAAGCATCAGTGCTCGCCTTCCTCTTCCTGGTGGGCTCATCGTGCCTTAGACCCTCCTTCGTAGGCCCAGAAGGACGGTCACTTCTCTGCTTCTCGCTTCCCACCCACGTGTCAATCTTGTTTCTCTGCCTTCCTGCGCGCTTTAGTCCACTGAGGCGCTCGGCTTGCTCCTTGGTAAGCTCCGGCTCAGCAGTCTTTGTAAAGGTCCCACCACACTCCACCTGATGTCTTGCCCACCATTGATCACCTTTGCCGGGCGCTCTATTCATACTGCGCTTTACAAGACCGAAGAAAGGGGCCTGCAACCTGCAAACCCCGTCACATTGCCAGACATGTGTGCGATAGCTGTCGACCTCGTCGTGGAAAGTATGATATACAGTAACTTCGTAGCCGCCGTGGTTATTGATACCGTCTGCGAGTAGCAAGAAGCCAGCACCGTGCCCAGTGCCATCTTCGCCTCGAGAGTGGCGCCAACTCGTCGTGATGAAAAAGTAGCTGTGAATGGCCTCATGCAGTAGCGTATTGATCACATCGCTTCTCGGCCTGAATTTCAGCAGCGGCTCAGACAACTTCAGCCGAATGCGAGTGTACTTGTTGCCATTGCCAGGATCCCGGACGAGTTCGCAGATTCCCGCGCAAAGCGTCAGACGAGCGGACCAGGAGACTTCAACCCTCGGTAGTAGCAGAGACCGGAAGTACAGAACGTTGTACAGCTGGAACAGCTCATGTATATCGATGAATGGGTCCTCCGAGCTCAATATGAGATTTATCTCCGCCTTGGCCTCTTCTTGCTGTTCAGAAAGGGGATCGAGAGTGGCGATGGCTTGGAGTGCCGCATCCTCGTCTGTCATGGGCATCTCAGGCCACGCCCATGCTTCATGTCGTTCGAATTATATTTCTGCGTAGGGTTTCATTCATTCGACCCTCGGGTCTGGACCAATTGACCATCAAATTTCGAGGCAGATGGCGAATATAGCAGACCTGGGCACGTGCCATGTTCGCGTTAGGAAAGAGCTACGGTGACGTCGTCGACGCGGCCCAAGCTCCTCTCGAGTCGCGAACGTCAATTCACGCATGAGTTTACAAAGAGTGGTGTTGGTTTCCGGAACACGAGTGTCCGGCGTAGCATTAACAGCATCAGACTACTAACAACCCTCCAGGCTCGCCACCATGGTTCTCCAAGGCGCTACCACCTCCGACGACTCCTTCTCTGAGGAGCTCCCAAGCTCCGACATCGACCAGTACGCTGGCAGCAACGCAACTTACATCGAAGGGAAGCCGTCCTCTTTCGCGCGAGTCACACCCAAACAACAGCCGACTCAGGTCTACGTCAACCTCGCCGAGCTACCACGGCTATGGTCATTGATCGGGCAAAGAGACCACCCAAAGTTCATGGTCGACGGCATATCAGATCAAGTCAGATTTGCTCAAGGGATAGTGCAGCGACCGATTAGACAGGACGAGGCCAATGCGCTGGCTTTTCATTTCGCGAAGAGCTTGAGAATTGCGAGCTATGGCGCTCCTATGGGGGCCTTGGCAGCCAGTGCAATGGTATACCGAACACGGGCAGAAATGCGCTTTCCAGGATGGGCTCCGTTCAAGGAAGGCAGTAGATTCAGCAAGGATGTGTTTGGGCCACTGAGAGGGCTGATGGCGCGATCGGCGTGGCAGTCGACCCGGATCATGGCGTATTTGATCGTTGGTACCACTATCGGCCAGATCTTCATGGGCAGCTATGCGCTCAGTGTCAGTCTTGCGGGCAGAGCAACGGACCCACGGTTAAAGGACTTCTCAGAAGCGCTGAAGAAGCGGCAGCAAAGTGGACTGAACAGAGAAGCGACAGGACAGGTAGGAAACCAGGAGGCCGGGCCTAAAGGTATGGAGACCTACGACATGGCACGTCAAAGAAGGGATGCGCAGGGCATGTGGGGCAGGGGAGGGGAGCAAACAAAAGACCAAGCAGACGATATGTCGCCGACTGGCGGTACGTTCGGCGATGAGTACATGGACACGGCGGGCAGTTCAGGCTTCTTGAGCGAGGAGGAAGTGCGGCAGCAGGCAGATTCACGGTTGGGCTCCGAAGGAGGGCAAGCACAGTCACAGCGTTACGAGCAAAGCTCCAGAGCGTCCCGGGAGCGTACTGTCGACGAATCGTCGCCGCGAGCAGATCGTCAAGCGTCTCAGAAACCGGGCCGGGGGCGCTGGGACGAGTTACGGAGCAAGGGAATGGATCCCGGGCCGCACCCTGGCGCCTCTCAACCTGGGCGAACTTTCCAAGGCGCGTCCTCGCCAGAGTCATCCAGGGCACGCACAGTAGGCGGTGGTGCCGATCAGGTGTCCAGGGGTGACGACTATACCTTCTCTTCACGCGACGAGGATCGTCAGCTTGCAAAAACGCAGGCGCAAGGGGATTTTGACGCGCTACTCGAAAGAGAACGTGGAGGCGTGAGTCAAGTGGAAGGCGATAATAGGAGAGGGAGATGGTAAAGCATAGACTTGTCATTTCCACATCTACAAACAGAATGCCCAAAGGCCATGCAAAGTATCCCGAGTTTCGCGCCCTGTCATTAGAGTATCCTCCCCACCCCTCGTATGCAATCTCCAGCCACCTAACTGAAACAGCTTCGTCTCCATGAGAGAGTACTGTATTGTTGGTGTATGAGCCTCTCTACCCTACGTACGCTTCGAATGCGTCCTCCAGCCACCCAATAAGACCACTTCCTTCCCCAACAAGACATTGTGTCCGTAGTGCATAAGGCCCCCAACTTCCTGTCTGCCTGTACCAAGTCTTCGGTGAAGCCAATGTGCGAGTGACGTGTTTGCAAGGAACGTCGTGGGTACCTCGGAAACAGAAGATGCATGTCGAACAATCGTTATCGTGAGCGGACGCGTTGACGTCGCATCGAGGATTTTTGACGTATCCAACGTCCTTTTGCGTGTTTTTTTTCCAGCTTTTTGTTGTTAGCTGGCTTTAGTCTTGACGCGCCCTCTGTTTGGTTGGCTTGAGGGTGACTTCTCGGTCGCCACCGTGCTCGCCGCCACCGTTCCTTGTTCCACAGTCGTGCCCACCTCCGCCGCATAGTCTGTCTCCTCCGCTGCACCTGTCTCCACTGCGGGCCCTGTCACAATAGTCCCTGTCTTCGCCGTCGCCGCCATGGCTGCCACGGCTGCAAAGGCCTCACCCTCTGCGGCAGGTGGCTTAGTAGCGGTGACTGCTCGCGCGAGCTTCCTAGCCTTTTTGCGCTCATCCAACACCTCGCTCTCCACAGTGGCGTACTTGGCAAGAGTGTGCCGTGGGTTCCGCGCGTACGCCTTGTACCTCTTCCCATCCTTGCTGCGCACTTCAGACTTGACCGCCACAGCTTTGAAAGTCTCTCCAACCTGTTTAACCCCCTCCTCCTCCATCGTGCTGTACAACGCCTTCAGGTAGAAGTCCGCTGTGAATGTGGTGCGAAAGAATTGGCCGCAGCGGACCTTGCGCAGCATGCCCCTTCCCTTCGGGCCGATGACGTCCAGCCAGGTGATGAGAGAGTTCGTGCGGTCGTAGTAGAACCTGTTCCTGCCGTACCAGATTGGGGCGCCTTCGCGCTCGATGCGCTTGCAGGTCTGAAGCAGTGCAGGCAGGGCGGCGCGCGGGAGCTGTCGCTTTGGCTCGCGGTCGATGCTCATTCCGGGCCCGTTTATGAGGGCGAATTCAAAGATGCGAGTGCGGATCTCTGGGGCCAGATTGATCAGGGGACTGTCCCCCTGGGCGAGTTCGATAGCGGCAGCCATGTTGACGTGCTTGTTCACGACGCGGCCGTCTTCCAGGGCGAGTTCGATAGCGGCAGCAGTGTTGACGCGCTTGTCCAAGACGCAGCTGTCTTCGAGGGCGAGTTCGATAGCGGCAGGCATGTTGATGCGCTTATTGACGGTGCGGCTCTCTTCCTGGGCGAGCTTGGTAGCAGCAGCCGTTCTGACGACGCGGCGAACGCTCTGTGACCTTGCCTGCAGCGGTCGAGTCGTCGAGTCAGTCTGTCTCCGGGGAGCTATCCACGGCTAGCGATGCGAAGCGTGTAGTCAGTGTGCAAGTGTTATCGGAGAGCTCAAGGTGGGTGTGGAATTTTGTGTGACAGCAAGCGAAGGGAGAGAAGGGGGTAGGAGGCGATCACATGCAAACAGCGAAGAAATAGTCTAGGGGTCCGTGCAGAAGAGCAGAGATGTAGTTCACACATATATTAAGTACAGGCGCGATTGCAAAGAAAAAGCGCTCAATATGCAGCATTTGCCCATTATTACTCCAGAATGGGCACGTCTGTGTTGCTAATGGTACAGTTCTGTATGGCCGTGGATCTACTCGTTGATCTTCGCCAGAATGCTGCGAGATATCAGTCTAAGTCCGAGGAAAATGAAGTGAGGTCAACTTACTCATGGTCCCTGAATAGCGAGTACTCCTCATCGCCAACCTTGATCGGGCTTCCGCCAAACTTCGCACAGTCAGTATTGCCCATCTCAGTGCATCTCCCACATCTCTACCACGTACCTGAGGTATCAGGACCTTGTCTCCCTGGCTCACACCCATCGGTATCCGCTTGCCGTCCTTGTCCATCATACCAGGGCCAACAGCCAAGACCTTCGCCTCATTGAGCTCCTTCACCGCAGTCTCCGGAAGGAAGATTCCACCGGCCGTCTTCGCCTCGGCCTTTACGCGCTGGATGAGGACACGGTCGAGAAGAGGGGCGAGGGATTTGATGGACTTTATAGCGGTCGTCTACTGGAGTTTTAGCCAGGATTCATCGTTTCTGCAAGCGGAGCGGAGCTATACCATTTTGGTTACTGAGGAGTGGCGTGTGCGAAGAAGTCGGCGATACTGATTCTGCTATTCTTCGAGGGTCGCGTAAGGTGTGATGGTTATGAGCAGTCGATGAACTTTTCTCGAAGCAGTTGGAAGCTCTCCAGGCGCATTGACCATTTGGCTCTATACCGGGAATTACCGAAAGGAGGTCTGGACGCTCACCTCCGTGGTCGCCGCCAACATGGCAACGACCAATACCGCAATCGATCCTAAATGCGTCGCATCGACCAACAACACCTTCTGCAAGAGTGTCAGAGAGAGCGACAAGCTCTGGAGGAACGCACCGCGTAACCATGGGCGCGATCACGGCAGCGAGTCCAACTTCTTCAGAGAAGCTCAATTTAGCCCAGATGGAACCAGCATAGTGACGCAGTCCGAGGACCATTCGCTACGCACTTTTATTCTACCGACGGACCTACTTGATGAAGAGCATCAACCACATCACCTAAATGAATACGCAGTCGGCCCTGCGAGTGGCAACATTCAAGCCTTTGCCACCCACCCAGGCTTTGACCTCCGCGATTCATCCACTACAGTCGTACTATCCGCCGTCAGCGACCAGCCCATCTCGCTAAGGAACGCTCTCGACTATAGCTTCACTTATGCTGTGTATTACTCTATCTCTCCCACCACCGAAGTGTATTTGCCCTCGACCTCACTTGCATTTACGGGGGATGGCAGACGCTTCATCGCAGGCAGTAGCAATCTCATATCCGTATTCGACTGTTCGCGCAGTGGCGAAGGACCCATTACGAGACATGCCACTGCTGAAAGCCGCAAATCACGCCAGCTTTATGGAGCTGCAAGTATGAGTTGCCGAGGCAGGATCAGTGCGCTCAGTATCAGTAGCAGTGGTATCCTAGCGGCTGGCAGCACTGAGCGGGAAGTAGCACTTTACGGCAATGGAGGACAAGGCGAATGTATTACAGCATTCTCTATTGCCCAGCACCCGGACGGCTCCTCCCCCAGTGGAACTGGAGTGACAGGTCTTGGCTGGAGCCCTTGTGATCAATACGTTCTCATTGCCGAGAGGCAATCCGAATGCATCCAAGTGTACGATGTGCGTAACGCGCTGAGTCGTGTCGCATGCTTGACCGGTCGCAAAGCGGACAGCACGCAGAAGCTTGGCTTCGACATCGTACCGACTTCTGAGGGATGCGAAGTGTGGGCTGGCGGCACAGATGGGGTTGTGAAGATGTGGCGCAACCCCGGCAGATGGGGGCACGAACAAGCGCCTGAGGGAGAGATGAAGTTGCACGAAGGTACGCCTGAGGAGCTTAGGCCTTGCGAGATATGTTTACAAGCTGACCTGGTTCTTCTTAGACTCGATTGCAAGCGCTGTATGGCACCCGACCAGCGCGATACTCGCTACCTGCTCAGGCCAGCGTTTTGAAAGGACTGGTGTCTGGGACGACGACAGCAGTCCCAGTAGCGATAGCAGTGGCAGTAGCGATGATGAGACGACTTCTAGTGCCTCAGAGGTAGGAACTTCAACACCAGATAACAAGCTGAGCGTCTGGGTCGTGTAAGGTGGCTGGCAGTCTGCGCTTTGTTCGTGCCCGCTCCAAAGGATCGTCTCAGTGGGGAAAGAGCAACCGGGCCTAGAACGCAGAGGTATGCAGAGGCATGTGAACTGGTATAGCACGATCAGTGCATGATTGCTATCGAGGCCGGGACCTGACACAGCTCCTGGCTAATAATTGCTGTGTTGGCAGTAGAGATTTGCCGTGAGAATGTTGACTGGGTTGTCGCAGCTATTCTTTGTTCATCAGAGCTGCATGCAGTCACCAACCGCACTCAGGCAGTACCGTGTCCTTCGCCGTCATCTACCTCCTACACACATATACTAGTCAACTCACTACCTCTGAGTACGTCACGTTCTTCATTGCAACGATGAAGCTTCCCTTTACCCTCTCCATCAACATCACAGCCCTCACGGGCACAAGTGTCGTCTGTGCCAACAATGCTGTCGCCTGCCTGAAAAATCACCCAAGCATCTAGAATGCCATCAATTAGTTCTGCGCCAAAAACCAAAACCTCGTACCATCTCCATGTGCAAATCCTGGCAAGTTTGGCGGTGGCAAGTTTGTCAATACCCGTAAGCCGTTGTTTCCCTTGTTGCGAGTCTTGACACTACTGACGACAGATTCTCAGGCGGTACGTGTAAACCGAAGCAGTGGGTTCCGAGCTATTGGTGCCGAGAGCAAGTGTTTGAGACCTGTGCACAGAGTCCTGCGGATGAGAATAATCAGAAGAGATTTGGGAGGAACGGGCTGGCAGACGTTTGTTACGCGGGCTGCGGCTGAGTGGATCGTAGCGACGGAGATAGTCAAAGTGGTAGCGTGGCGCTCTTGTATGCACGGCAGAGTCTACTGCGGTACAGTGGTATCATGAAACGTTATCCCATGTCCTTTGGACTGGCATGCCACCTCCCAAACGCCGTCATCTCATAACGGACCTGCAGTATACGGCGAGCACCTATGCAGCTCTTGCTCATCATGTCCTCTGCACCTTGTGATCACCAGTTGCCTGCTGATAACTGGGTGGCGCCGCCGCCTCCCCTCCACTTCCACCAGCCTGTGCACCTGGTACGAACCCTTGGCCGCGACTGGCAGGGAACTGGGCGTTAGGCGTCGATTTCGAGTTGACCGTGCCATATCCTTGCGGCCGTGACTGGGCATTATGAGCCGCATACTGCGGCTGCCCTTGCTGCACGTAGTAGTATGTGACGTTGCCCCCTTCACCTCTCTCGGCGTCCTGCTGGGCGAGTTCCTCGTATGTTGGTTCAGGATAGGTGTAAATGATGTACCATGCGTGTAGAAGGCCGGGGAGGACGCCGAGACCTGTGCAAGATTCCGTTAGTGCACGTCGTGAGCTGGAAGGGAAAGCAGACCACTTACAGCATAGAGCGATGTTGACCAAGCTGTCCGCCGAGCACAGGCCGCGCTTGACCCAGACGGCGAGAGGTGGGAAGAAGACGGCGAGAATGCCGAGGAAGATGTCGGTGCCGCACATGATTTCGCTGTGATATCGCAGATGGATCGAGTTTTGGTGGTAGGCTCGAGGTGAGGGAATAAGTTGAGAGATAGATGTTAGCTTATGGATGTAGCTGAAGCGTAGGTGCCTGGCCGCCGCAGTCACATGCCCACGATGACGCCTCCCGTCGCTTTCAAGCCTGCAGGAGGTGTGGCGGTGGCGCAGTATCGATAAGACCATGCCCGAGCTCCGAGCGAGCAACAAATCCTCAATCTCACTCTAACGAAGCATTGGAACGCAAGCAATGGCCACACAACTACAACAACGATAGCAACGATGCAAGCGGACCGCCGCCGCCTCAACCCTCCCGCCGGTGGAACCGCGGCTCCAATCTTCGCGACGCCTCCTACGAACACAAGCAAAGACAAAGGCCAAACCACCAAGCTCACCCGACCAACGCGCACGCGAAATCCAGACGAACACCGCAAGCTCTTTTTACGCACAGGCGTTGTACCGTCCGCATCTGGAAGCGCTTATTACGAGATTCCACCCCAGCAGGAACAGCAAGATGGGTCGCTTGTGCCTGCGAGGAGTAGTTTGAAGATCACCTGCACCGTCCATGGCCCACGGCCGTTACCTAGGAACGCACAGTTCTCCCCTAACCTGTTACTTAGCACCCATGTGAAGTACGCTCCTTTCGCCACAAGAAATCGACGAGGATATGTACGCGATTCCTCGGAAAGGGATATTGGCGTGCATCTTGAGACGGCGCTGCGAGGTGTGATTATTGGGGAGAGATGGCCTAAGAGTGGGGTGGAGGTAGTGATTACAGTCCTGGAAGGCGAGGACGATGCATGGTGGGGAAACACGGAGAGACAGGAAGCTGGATGGGGCATGATGGGCGTGTTGGCTGGGTGCATAACGGTGGCTAGTGCCGCGCTCGTTGATGCTGGAATCGATTGTGTGGACTTGGTAACAGGTGGTGTTGCTGCGGTGGTGGACCATCCGTCGGGAGGCGGCAAGAATGATAGTGCTGCTGCTCGAGGGAGACGTCTAGTCCTTGATCCATGTCCGGCAGAACATGACGAAATTAGTGCGGCCTGTGTGGTGGGCTATCTTCAAGGCAGAGATGAGCTCACGGAGTGTTGGGTCAAGGGCGACGGTGGTATGCAGGTGGAGCAGTTGATAGATGAAGCTGTGAAGGCGTCGAGCTTGAGCCGGACGGTATTGGTTGAAGCGATTAAGGAAAGCGTGGAGGTGAAGACTGGAGCTGAAGTTGAGGCTCCAAACGGAGAGCCGAAAGGAGGTAAAGGAAAAAAGCGCGACGTTGAGATGACCGGATGAGCAATTGGGCTGTTGCTCTTTCTCCGCAAACCCAAGTTCGGCCATCATCGTACCACACCGTTCGAATTGCGCTCTCCTTGTGCCGCCACGAGCTGTCCGGCTGGATACGCCCCTCTTCAGCATCACAACGATATCCTCACCACGGACGAATAGCAGCCTCTTCGCAGGAGGAGCATGCCACACGATCCTTTTGGCGCTTAACGAACCCAGCATTACGCGCACTTGAAAATGACTGTAACAGTATGGAGGCCTGCGCAGCAGTATTCTCCTATCATTCCGAAGGGCTCAGCCATGGATCTCCTGTACAATCCAGCTCCCAGCCTACAGCGGCACGTCCTTCTCCATGCCGCAGAGTGTGGGAAGTGAAATGAGCAGCACACGGCTTAGCTGGGTCCAAAAGCGTCATGGTAGGACATCTTGCGTCCGGATTGATATGCTAGAAGCAATGTCGTGAGTCGATAGTATTGGTGTCGCGGGAAAATCGTATATCTCGGAGGTCTTACCATTTGAGATCCGGCGAGCAACATGCAGCGTTGTAATCTCCCGCCAAAGAGAGTGTGACCGGCTGAGCTCGGATCAAAAAGTCGGGATAGGCAATATCTACTCCAGATTTTGAGCTTTGAGCTTTGAGGTTGGAGCTTTCAATTTTGAGATTTATCCCTCACTTTCTGTTCGATTTCCTCTTCGCTAGCCCTCCTTTCAAGTCCACCTTATCGCTGTGCCCAAGACTTCCTCGCCCACCGTCCCAAAAGCCCTCATTTCGCGCTGCCAACGCTGGCTCAACACCTCCAGTCGCCACAGCGCCATCTTTCTGACCTTCTTCCCGTCTTCCAATAATGACCGAGCCCGCCACAAGGAAACTCGCTCCAAGCCACCACAAACCTGCAAGCGTAAGCCACCGGCAAATCAGAAGGAAAGGAACATTTCCACTCACGAGGTAACGATTCCTTGAAGACGAGAGACCCCAGGACCGCTGTGAGCATGAAGTTGGCACTTGTATTGATCACACTGACGCGCACGGTGCTTGTAGCGAGTGTCAAGGCGCGCGTGAAGAGGCCCCACATCAAGGCGTTGAAAGTTAGGTTTAGGAGGAAGAAGAACTGCGTTTCTCGTTTAGCATAAATGTCTTCGTCTGCTGGTCACTCTGTAATTCCGCTCGTACCCCTCTAACGAATAGCTCTACGAAGCTGCTAGGCTCCTTGAAGCCAGAGATATGCGAAATGCCTGTCGCCCATGTTGTTGTGAGCTGTGTTGTTGTGAGTTTGGCGAAGACGCCATTGAGAGCTGCGCAGCCGCCTGAGGCGATCGCGTAGAAGAGCCATTGTGACTTCGGGGACATGCTGCTTTACTGCTAGGGTGCGACTTGCTGATATTGGGTGAGCATGGATGCCAGGAAGGGATGAAGTCGGGAGGTGAAGTCTGGAAGGCTTGGCACGGTCCTCGCGCTCATGGTGGCGACTCCATCGTCCAGGCAAATGGCAGCATTAGGAGCTTAAGGGGAGCAATCTTATGGTGTGGTAAAATTTCGACAGACCTGAGCAGCAAAGAGAAATGTCGGGCGCAAAGAGCAGCTTCTCAACCATCGAATGCAAACAATTCACGGCAGTTTGTCACATTTCAGCTGCAACGTATCCTGCCTACCTGGGGAGGCAGCTTTCAATGCAAATAGTTCATTCAAGGCATCTCTAGGACGCCAGACGGTGAGACTGTCGTATAAGACGAACGGCATGATAACGTGTTCAGTCTACCATCTACCTCAATCGTCCCGTTTCAGTACCAGTGTGGGTATCATAATGTCACACGCAAAACTCCAACAGTCGTCCCTCCCAATGCTATCGTAAGAACATCATTCCTTCTAGGTTCTTCGGCCCTCCTACTTGTCGTGCTTCTCCTGCTTCTCTTTCGTCTGGCAAGCAACGATCTTGACACGCTCGGCTTCGGTCTGTGCGGCATTGTCCATCTTGAACTTCACGTCCTTAAGAATGAAGGTCCAGACTTCGTCACAGAAGCGGTAGGTGTCGAGGTGGCCCTGTCGTCCATCAGCAACTATTCACCCAAGCTCCGAGCATGGTGGCTGCGCGACGCCCCAATCATTGCGACGTGAGTTACGGCGCGAGAGGCTCACCTTGAACGACATCCTCGCCTTGACCTTCTCGCCCAGCACCGCGGCGATCTTAGCGTCGAAGTTGGACATGATCTTCATGGCGAGCTGAGGCTCGATCCGGCGGCTGCTGATCAGGTCGTCGAGGGTGTCGGCGAGGGCAATGCCAATGCTGGACACGAGGTGGTATCAGTACGGTTGGCTAGCTCTTTCATCAATGGGCACGGGCATGTAAAGCGCGCGCAGTGGCACATACGATGTGCCTCTGTACAGCTCATAGTTTTGAGGATTGGAGGCTGCCATGTCGGCGAGCTGTCTCCTTGGCTTGATGCAACTCCTCTGCCTGGTTTTACTCCAACTTTCAGCCTCCTGCCGTAGTATTTATTACGGAGCGGAGAGCCTGGCTTTTGTACCTCCAGAGGCGACTGTGAGGTGCGGATGAATGAGTGTTTGTGGTTGAACTGAAAGAACGGCTTCATGTGCGGCGAAGGCTGAGTCATCCAGTGGCGGCAACTCCCGCCTCTTGCCCTGCACGACTGGAAGATGGAGGCAGCTGCGTGTAGACCTCTATCGCATGCCACTGCACCACTCTCTTCCTCATCTCTCTACACACGCACCGGCATGGGCGGACTTACTTATGGCAGCTATGGCGCTGCCACGGCCATCTCGGTCATTGGCCTATGTGAGCAACAACAGATGGAGAGAGGGCGCATGGAGGGAATTGGGCTAACGTCAAGACAGACATGCTCTTCCAGGGAGAAGGCGAGGCATTTAACGTAGGTCGAGACATTTACATCGTGCCCTCCGATTCAACAGCACGATCTGACCTCTACCTCCTTAGCCTGGCGCATTCCTCGAATCCATATCGCCCTACGCCTGGGCTTCAACGGGCATCGGCCTCTGCATAGGGCTTTCAGTAGTAGGCGCAGCATGGTCAGTCAATCCCAAAAGTAACGTGCGGTTCAGAAAAGGAGGGACGGATAATTGAGACCGAGTACAGGGGCATTTTCATAACCGGCACATCCATTCTCGGCGGCGGTGTCAAGGCCCCGCGAATCCGCACCAAGAACTTGATCTCCATCATCTTCTGTGAAGTCGTCGCCATTTACGGCGTCATCATGAGCATCGTCTTCTCGTCCAAGGTCCAGCAGCTCGACCCGAATGCGCTATACAGCGGGAGCAACTACTTTACGGGATACGCGCTCTTCTGGTCCGGTCTACTCGTGGGCGGATGCAATTTGGTGTGTGGTGTCAGTGTGGGCATCAACGGGAGCAGCGCTGCATTGGCTGATGCTGCGGACCCGAGTCTGTAAGTCTAGAACAACTTCACGAGAGATCCAAGGAATGGGACATACCGCAAGAACCGGACTAATAGGAAGTTCAGGTTCGTCAAGATCTTGGTCATTGAGATCTTCTCATCTGTGCTCGGCCTCTTCGGCTTGATCATTGGTCTGCTACTGAGCGGTAACGGCAACGACTTCTCAAACACACAATAGCTGCGCGCCGCTCGGTTGGATTACTTCGGTCGCCAGGCAGGCGAGGGCACTGCAATAAGACCGTGAACGCATGTACCGGCGCCATGGAGCTACAGGGATGGAAGGTGATGGGTCTATAAGCTGCATGTATGTATTGTATTTACGTTCAGAGCGAGATTGAAATGAGACGTCTACAGCCAGCGAAACGCGTCGTCAGCGGTTGAAAAGACGACCTGCTATACCTTGATACACCTAGCTACCTAGGTAGAGAAGGCGGATGACAAAGCCGAAGTCTCACGCGTGACATCTATCTTGACCCCCACTCCCACCTCCTGACGCGGTGGGGTTAACGTCTTAATAGTAACTGTGGGCATGAAAAATACAGACCTGGCACGTTGCATATCAGCGACAAGTCCGTGCTTCGTGCGGGCTGCACGCAGAGAAGCGGCTTATATATCGTGAGAATGCCGTTCTGCTTTGTTAGGTACAGACGCTAAAATGCGGCTAGGGGCATCAGCCAGTAATACAGAAATCTCATTCTATACGATAGTACGTGCTACCGCCCTTTGCCCCTTCCTTTCAACCTCGCGACCAACCCCTTTAGCTCACCGTCATCACCTCCCTTGCCATCCTTCACACTTTTCTGCTTCGTCGGCCTAACCTCACCATCTTCCTCTCCGCCCCTCTTGCGCTTCTTTCGCCCCTCCTCCAGCAACGCCTTCATCCCCGACGTAGCCTTGTACCGCGGATTCGTAGGATCAATCGCATACTCATGACTCTCAAACAAACCCTTGAACCTCGGATCTTCCGTATCGACCGCAAACTCTGCAGCCGCATTTTGCTCATCAGGAGCCGGTACGTGCTTGTTCTTTTTGCCCTTCTTGCCCTTGCGTTTCGCGTCTTTCTCCGCCTTTTCGACCTCCCGCATGTCGAAGTGCCGGACGTGATCTGCTTGGTCCTCCGCCATGAGGAGTTCGAGCTCCTTCCTTCGTCCCGCAGCCTCTTCCTCCGAAGCTGCTTTTACGGCACGCTTTTTCAGCCGCTCCGCCTTCTTTGCCTTTTTCTCCTCTACAGCTGCCGCAGCTGGATCATCGAAGAACGGATCGTCGAAACCGACATCATCTTCACCCACCAAGGCACCTTCGTCTGCTGGCGCGGCTTCGTCGCCACTGGAACCATCCGCCTCCCCAGCCTCGCCACTGGAACGTGCATTTTTCATTTTGTCTTTGCGCTTCTGTTTGCGCTCCTTCTCCTTCCGTATATATCTCTCTCGTGTACTCTCTTCGTCTTGCGGTCCATTCTCAAAAACCCCCTTCCCGTCCTTCTCGCCTGCGAGGCCGGAGGTGAAGGTGATCTGCATCTCGCCGACCGGCTCATGAGCCTTACCCTTCTTCCCGCTAACAGCTTTAGCCGCAGCAGAGTCAGCGGCGAGACCAAGTGCATTGCGCATTTTCAGACGCTCCGCCTCTCGTGCGCTCGCTTTCTTGCTATCGGCAGAAGACTTGCGAGAAGTTACACTCTCATCACCTGAGCTGTCGCTTCCGATGTAGGCTTGAAGGTCGTTCTCATCAATCTCCGCGCGCGAAAAGGCGCGTTTCTGAACTTCCTTGCGCGTAGTATCATCATCATCCCACGTCAATCTGACCTTGGAGTGCGTAAGCGCTTCCGTCTTGAAGTCGTTGGGCTTGTAGCCTTCAGGCAGCTTAGTGCATTCTTCCTTCGGCCGATCGTCTTCAAAACCAACCTCGTCAGGGATGAAGCGAAGGTCGAAGAAGTTGGCAGTCGTCAGGTACTCTCGCCCGTCCATGGAATCGTAGAGAGCCTTGGCTGCGGGCTTCGAATTGCACTCTATCACTGCGTAGTAATATCTCAACCGCTCAAGCTGATACTGTCTCAGCTTCGCAGTATCAAACTCCTGACCTTCGTCCGCCTGATTAGAGAGAAGCTGCTTCCTAATGCGCTCATCTTCATCCTCATCGTCCGAGTCCTCGTCTTCGCTCTCGTTGTCTTCCTCCTCCAAATTCTTCGATGAGCTAGCAAATATCTCACGTGGCGGACCTTCAAGCTCTTCTCGCTCCATTCTCTCTTGCCCGAACTGACTCGGATAGACTGTGACGCTTTCGATCCTCCCGCCACCCGGGAGGAAGCTCGATGCTACGGCCAAGATATCGCTAGCCCGTATGTTGTCCCAATCCATGTTCACCGCGGCAATTCGTCTGGTCACTTCACCCATTGGGATGTCCTCCGTCTGCTCTTGGCCCGCAGTGTCCCCCGCCAGCCCGGCTTCATCATCGCTTTCTTCTTCCTCAGACGTGCTCTCTTCCTCAGACTCTGATTCAGAGAAGCCGCCTTGCCGCGCAGGGTCCTTGCGCCGTACTAACTCTTCATCTATTTCGTCGCTTGCACTCTCCTCTTCTTCATCAGAACTTCCGACCACTTTCTTTTCTATCTCCTGTTTCTTCCCGCTGTCTTTGCGAGCTAGCTTCCCGCCCTTGGCTTCCTTCTGGTCCTCCTCAACGTCGTCGATGTCCAAGTTGTACAATTTCTCCAGCTCCTTTTTACCGGCCTCGGGCTTGATCTTGCGCCCATATCGATCGACACTTGCTTTCTTGCGAAATTCCTCGTCTGTGAACAGGCTACCAAATCGAGGGTCGACTGCAGTGCGCGCTTCTTTCTTGCTTGGCAAACGATATCTCGGGTCTCGCGACAGCGCACTGAAACGGTCGTCGCGCTTTCGGTCTGCCATGACGCTTTCCCCAACGATAAGTTATCTGAGCAGTCAAGATGCTTTTCGCATGGGAAAAGTTCACTGCTGTGCGGAACGTTCCGCATCTTGATTTAAAGTGGTGGGACCGTCTACGTCCAGGCACGCACCACAACATCAATAGGGTCTCATGTAGAAAGGTGGTCAGCCAGCAGTGTCGCTGATACAGGCTCCATGCGACATGCCGGGATGAGTCGATGAGAGGCTGATCTACAGATTGCCATTGTCTCGGCTTGGTAAGAGAAGGCACCATGGTCCGTCTGAAACACCGTTACCTTCTGGTCAACATCCTCTATCCGGATCCAAAGATCTCAAATGTGCGTGTCATATCGAAAGATGGCGAAAAGACGCCGTATGGCCTGCAGTTCCGTCAGCCTAGTTCTGATCAGTTGAACATACAATTCCTACTACGCACGGTCCGAAATGGGGTGGCGGAACTATTTGGCGACTACGGCTCAGGAAAGGTTGCTGCTAGTCTGCAGAGTATGTCTCCTTCACCATCACTCTGAGTTTTCTAATTCAGTCATGCGGATCATGCGAGCTCTAACAGCCCGCCAGTCAAATACTTCTCTCCCGCGACCAGCACAGCGATTATCCGTGTCTCGCGGGACCACTACCGGCTTGTCTGGGCTGCCCTAAGCTTCTGCACCTTCTTGCCGAAGCCCGTCAGTCAGCCATGCGTCTTCCAGGTCGTCAGGGTGTCCGGCACGATCAGGAAGGCAGAGGAAGAGGCCATCAGGCGCGCCCGCTTGAGTATCCGAAGAGCGCAGAGAGCAGCAAAAGACAGCTCAATTCCCGCGGCAGAGGCCTCCGCGATCGCTGGAGCGCTGGACGAGGACGATGAAGACCTCGATGTGAGCATGGTGAATGGGATCGAGGATCGGGACCAGCCTGGAGACGTGGATGAGGACGACGAGGGCTGAAGGGAGTGTCTGTCGATCTTTTGGCTAAGCCGCCGCACGCGTCTCGAGAGCTTTGTTACTTGAACTCAAGCGGTCATCCGATGACTGGCGAATGGTCATGTCCTCTCGGGCATGGCGAAGCCGACAACGAGGGAGGAGAATTTCACTTCGATGGTGGCCCAACCAGAAGACTTGAGGTTGAAATTGGCTCAAAGACCTTACGTTATCTAATGAACTCCCTGCGCAGCAGACTGAGTCTTCGCAACATCCAAGTCAAGATGTCGGACTTGATCTTGGATGCGCCGTTCATGCGAAGGGCTTTCCGTGAGGAGTTAAGAGGCTGTTTATATCGCCTCCTGATAGTCCGACACTCGCTGTGTGTCGTTCCACGCATCGCGTAGTCCGTTAAAGGAAGGACATTGGCGGACCCGGCGATCAGCGAGCAGACTGCGATAGGGTCGGCGTTAAGACAACTTTCTTACGTAGCTTTTTAAGAAAGTTGTTATAAAAGCTCTTGGCCCGCTTGAGGGTATCAGAATCTGCGAAGCACTGACTTCTTGAACTATCATTCAGCCGGGAAGGAAAGGTAGTTTCGAATGTTGTATCCTATGCAGTAAGCCTCTTCCGCAATATTTACATCTCACTTACGATCTTTCCCATAAGCAGTGCGTCCATCTTTTCACCCTTCGTGACCTTTCCCTCTCGCACTGGCAGGCACAGCAGGGCATTCGCACCCTTGAAACTCCCAATCCTCGAGCTCCGCTGAAAGCCCGTACTCACAGCATATAATTGCCCATCCGCCTTCGCGACAACCATAACGCGATGATACTCCGCTCGCTTCGAATCGCACTTGACATCCTGCTCCAGTACCACCTTGACCTTTGGTAATCCCACAGGATACACACCGGCCATCTTGTGCAAAGCCGGCAGCACAAACAGATGGTAAGTGACCACGGCCGACGCCGGATTCCCAGGCAGCGAGAAGATCAGCCGTTCCCTCTCACGCGAGCCGTCGTTGGCTTTGAATGGCACGGTAGCGAAGGTGGTGGGTTTCCCAGGTTTCATGCTTACGCGCCCGAAGTGGATGGTGCCGCCTATTGAGCGTTCGATGGTGGGTTTGAGCAGATCGAGCTCGCCCATGCTGACGCCGCCGGAAGTGACGATGACGTCGACAGTGCGCATTGCGTCGCGGAGGGTTTGCTCGAGTGCGCCGGCTCTGGGTAAGTGTTAGTGAAGGCGCACGGATCGTGAATGGGGGTTGATTGGGAACTCGTACGTGTCTGAGGCAATACCTAAGTCTACGGCATCAAAGCCAGACCCACGGATGGCAGTGAGGAGGATAGGTCGGTTGGTGTCTCGAACTTCACCAAGCTGCAGGTCGCCGTGGCGGTTGTGTGGGACGATTTCGTCGCCTGTGCTCAGCACGCCTATGACTGGCTTTTTGTACACTAGGACTTCGCTGGCGCCGACTGAAGCCAGGAGGCCGAACTCACCACCTACGGCTGTGATGCCTTCACCCTTCTTCATGATCACGTCGCCGGACTTGACGTCACTGCCTATTTCGCGGACGTTCTCGCCGGGCTCTATAGCATCAGTCAGGACTTCTATCTCCTTTTCTTCTTTGCCGTCGTTCGTCATAGTCTTTAAGACTGTATCTTCGACCATGACCACCGAAGTCGCTCCAGGTGGCAGCGGAGCACCCGTGGTGATTCGTGCCACTTCGCCAATTTGTAGCTCTGACATCTGCCCTGGCTTCGCGTGGGATACCCCTGTGACGGGAAAGACGCCCTTGGTAGAGGGAACCATTATGTGTTTCGAGGCGATGATAGCGTAGCCGTCGACGATACTGGCGCGGAAGGCCGGAACATTTTCGTTTGCTGTGACGTTCTCTGCTAGGACTGAGCCTACCAATGCCTCGTCTACTGATGCTCTGACCGTTACGGGCTCTGGAGTTTGCTTTGCGATCTGCTGGAGTGCTTCGTCGACAGAGAGCAATGGGTAGGGAGACTCCCTATATCGTCTGGTCGGCCCAGCATTCGGGTCATTAGAGATGGGCGGCCGATCTTCTGGCTTTGTATGCGCCCTTGGTCCATGATGATGTCCGTGTCCGTGGCTGTGGCCATGATCGTGCGAGTGGTGATGATGCCCATAAACAGAAGTGTCTTGCAAGCCAGCGTCTCTCTCTAGCTTCTGCGTGCCGCCGGCATGCAGCGTGCGAGAGTCAGCGCCTGCAGCCTGCTGACACGCATGTGCTAGCTGCGGTAATACAGCCTCAAGATTCTCCTTTGCGCCTTTCGGTGAGCCAGGCAGAGTGATGATCAGCGTCTTGTTGCGAACTCCAGCCACTGGTCGTGCCATCATAGCGACTATCCTGGGTCAGTACTCGAAGTCATCACCTAGGGTCCATTCACTTACATGGTGTCACTTGTAAGGAGGTAGATAACATTGCATGCCTGCTTTGATTAGCTTTCGTCCTGTATCCCTTCAGAGGTCATACTCACACCAGACCCGGCGCATGCTTGTCAATAAGAGGAGCCACAGCCTACGTGACCATTAGCAGCAAAATCGCCTCGATTGTTGCCTTCACATCGACTCTCCACATCCAGTCTGTCGCTTCGAAAGACCATGTTCTGAGAAGTTAACTTGCAGCTTCAAAGCCTACTCACCTCCGGCGTAACATCCTTCTGAGCAAAACCCGTCCCACCGCTCGTCAACACCAGATGAACCGGCTCAGCCTCGTCTGTCCACCGTCGAATACTCTTCTGAATCTCGTCCACGCTGTCCGAGACAATCTTAGTCTCATCGCGGGTCCATTTGTCGCCGCCTTTCTGGCTGGCAAAGACTTCTTGCAGAGCAGGAATACCCTTGTCAGTCGAAGCATCTCTGCTTGCAGTCTCCGAAACGATAAGAATCGCAGCACGCAATTTACTAGGGCCGCTCATGATCGCGGAAAGGTTGGCGTAGGGAGGTCAAATAGGACAGAAGTTAGGGACTCGACAAGTGAGCGGGGTGCACGGGCCACTTTATGAAAGTGCATTCACTTCATCTTGAGTACGTACTGTGTACACCATGCTAAAGTAGTAAGCAACACATCATTTTTAGTGATGAAGATAAGCGTGGAGAGGGAGAAGTTACTCGATGCTGGGATGCGCGTAGTAGTACGACAGATGCTACGGTAACAATAACCCCTTCAGCCTCTCATCAGCCGCGATAAGCGTCTCGCAGTCCTTCTCAAACCCGCTATTAGCACCCAGCGCAGCACAAAGTATCTCTACAGTCCTTCTAGTTTCAGTCCTCAAAGCCTCAGCCTCGCTATCAGTCCGTCCATTGATGTTGAGCCAGCACATTGTCGTTCCCTTCAACACCTCCCCTCTGTGATCTGACATCCTGGGCCAGCCATTCAAGACTACGGACTGCATAGCACGGTTCGCACTGAGCAGTGTCTCGGTCTGCGTAGCCAAGATTGGGTGTGAGAGCGTAGAGGTGATGATGGGAAGTGTGTACTTCAGATGCTTGACGCTTTCAATACCCAGCTCATTCAGAAGTGGCATGAGGTGCATAAAGACTACCGTGACGATTCTCGGATAGTGTGAGCAGTGTTCGTAGCCGTGGAGAATCCCTTCGCGGAGCACAGAGTCGAGGAACTTGACGCGCTGGCGCTTCAGGCTTGATGCGTCCTGTTTGATACTTGGCGGAGGATCCTTAGGGAAGCGTACATGTGAGAGTGTAATGAGAGCAGGATGCACAGCGTTGAGCAAGTTGATAGAATCCGATTCAGGCGTGACCGTGGGTAGATAGTGCAAACAAGGCATGAGTGCTTGCTCGAGGACGTCACCTAGTCCGGTTCGCTCCAGCAATAAAGGTGGCGTGACCTCCAGTACGACGTTGAGCATCTGAGCACCCATAGTCTTGTATCCTACTTCCCAGTCGTCAACCAGCGTCAATAGTGGTGGCACGATCAAGTGCCATAGCTCCTCCAACAAGACCGTGTCTACAGCCGTCACGACCCATTTCAATAAGTCAACGGAATGAGCTTCTTTCGCTGACTTCCACGGCTTTACATGCTCCTCCCTGGTACTCTGCATGCTTAACTTTTCGGGCAAGACTGTGCCGTCTTTCTTACGTCCCATTTCGCTCACCTCCTTGGGCCTGGACTTCTGGAAGAGAGGACGGATCGTCAGCTTCAAGAAGTGACGTGCGAGGGCCGAGGGGAGCTCACCTCGCTTTGCTTTGACTTCATTGATTGCTTCGTCGGTGTCTGTGCCACCTGGGTTGCGAAGCTGCCATGCCACAACGACATCTAAAGCATCTTTCATCCACGGGCCGGGCGGCGTGCTAAGGGCTTTTGCTAGGGTCTTGCCGTCCAGTAGAGGCTTCAAGGCGTAGGCGTCTAGGAGGCCCAGGTCTTGGAGGTGCTGGATGAAGGCTTTGTACTTCTTCTCGGTTGCTAGATCGCTTGTCAGTACAATGGATGGATCGCGCTTCATGATTGACTTACCTTCTAGATTCGCCAAATTCTCAGTCGCATCGACCAAAAGCGAATACATCACAAGGCTTCTCCAACTCGCACCCCATCTCCTAATCGCCATTCCCAATACATCCCTTGCCATTGGGTCGTCGCCCTCTATGAGCTTCTCAGGCCTGCGTTTCCGATCGTTGAACCTGTCTACCAAGCTGGAGATCTCCTCTTGAGCCTTCACAGCAGCCGTGACTATGTCAGTGACCTTGTTGGTTGCTTTCACCCCCTCCCTCGCCACAGTAGCAGCCACGGGTGGGGGAGGTCTGCGGCCGGGAGCAGCAGGGGGCGGCTGAGGGGCATCACGGTAAGGAACTAGAGCGGCGAGCTGCCATGCTATGAAGCGCTCTTCGTCGTCCCTTACTAAAATATCGCTGAGTGGCCCTTGCACACTCAATGTATCTCTCAGGTAGTCCACAAGCATTCTCCAGCCCTCCGTCTCAGGACGATAATGCTCTACGGTCTCCACTGTAGGATCGGAAAAAATCGTCTCGTACAGGCCTAGCTCAGACACCAGCCTCATTGCCCCGTAGGGGTCGGGTCCTCGCAAAGCTTTCTCCATCTCCACGCCTACGCGTTCTCGGCTGATTTTCCTCCTCAACGCATCTTTTATCTCTTGGTCTTTCATTGCGACCAGAGCCTTCTGGTCGATGCTGTACCCTAGGCGACTTGCAAAGCGTATCAACCTCAAGACTCTCAGCGGATCGTCTTTGAAAGTCTGGTATGGCTCTAGTGGCGTTCTGATGATCTTTGCTTCCATATCTTGGAACCCTCTGCCGGTGAAGTCCTCAATCTCCTGGGTGTTGACATTGTAGAACATGGAGTTGACCGTTGCATCACGACGCAGTGCATCCTCCTCAGGCGTGCCGAACTCCATCTGGGGATTGCGCGAGTCCTCTGTGTAGGTCTCCTTGCGCAGGTTCACAAGATCAATGTCCAGGCCTAAAATGCGCATGGTGGTGGTTTCGAGATGCTTCGACTTTTCCGGATTAGCCTCGATCTTGTGTAGACCACCCACTGTCTTTGATCTATCCGTAGTTCCGGCTTTCGCGGATTGCTTATCGTTCGAAGCAATGTCCTCCAGTCCGTACTTTGACAGATTGCCAGGTTGCTCAAGATATTCTTTCAAGCGCAAGCCAAAATGGTAGCCGGTCAATTTGTTGATGGCAACATCAATGTCGTGGCTCTGCACGCCTAATAGCTTATCACGAACCCACCCTCCGGTGAAACGGAGAGTAATGGGTTGGGTGGCAAGATCAGGCGTCAACTTGACGGCGCTTTGAGTCTCTGCAGCAGGGTTCTCGTCGATGAACTTTGCCACATCCAGAAGCAGTTCACGCAGTGTGGCTTCCACCGGCGTGAGAGCCAGATTGACGGCCGGTCCAGACGCATCCTCGACTTCTTCGATCAGGGCGGGAGCCATGATGCGTCTGGTGGCCTGGGTCTTTGGCGATGTCGTAGTGCTAAGCTTGCGTCTTTTCGTCCCTTCAGGTGATGTCGAGACGAGGCGAGCAGGAGACATGCGAGGGATACGCCGACATTGGACTGCAGAGAGCCCGTAAGCTTGTAAGGGATGGAGCGCGAGCCGGGTGTGAGTGTGTCTCAATGAATGCAAGGCTCGGTGACTCAATCTACTGCTGTTCAGCAACATTCACTGTCACCTTTGGCAATGATCACCAGAGTCACGCCGCAGAAATATCACTGCCCGAGTAGCAGGAATCTTATGTTCTTGGAGCAGCGGAAGCTTGTGGAACATTCAGTGTCGAATGCTGAAAGCGAGAGGTCTCTCAGTCTCCAGCCAGGTAGAGGCCTGACGGTTTCACATGCCCAGCTGCCGAAGTTCCCCCGATGGACGTCAAGATGCTCCGAGATGCTACAGTGTCCATAAGGTATGAGGAAGATCATCAACCCCGCCCAGCCTGTATCGCTCCAATCGAGATCACACGCCCACCGACGCGACAGATGAGCGCGGCGACACGACGTCCTGTCCCCCCTCTCAGCCCCTTATCCTCACCAGGTCTCTCTGATGACCACGAAGCCGGATGACCCTCTGCAATCACCGCAGGAGTCTGACGCCGAATCTGTCGTCGCCAATCCGCGTCGCCGACCCAAGCGCTCGCCTCTGTCTTCTGTGTCCACCCTCCCGTACCGCCGAAGCAACGCCTCCCTCTCTTCCATCTTCGCCTCTACAACATCGCTCTCCGCCCAACAGAATGCGGCCTCGTCCGGTGAGAGCGGCCCGGCGACGCCGACCGCTACAGTAGTCGATGGCTCCGTCTTCTCCCCGGGCGCGAGCACCGTTGCAGGCAACGCTGGAGGTGGCAGACCGCCTAGCCCAGTAATCCCCACAGGACACGCCGGCGCAGATCTAGGGATACGGGATTTGATACTGCGCGCGTTTGCGCCTCATGTCTCTGTACTGGCCTCGCAGGATACCGATGAGCTTCTAAGACATAAGGGTATTCATGGTGGGTTGCTGGAGCTCCTTCGACCGTTCGGCGAGCGCTCCCAAGGTAAAGTCACCATACGAGACTCTAGCGGGGTTAGCAGATCGTGGGATGACTATGGTATACGGTTCACGGGCGTCAAGGACGGCTTAGAAAGTCCAAGGCTAGTGGACAGGCGGAGTACGGACTCAACAGCAAGTCAGCGAAACGGGAAAATTGCGAGCCTGCTGGAGTACAAGCCAGCACGCCTACGGACCGGAGGCGATGTGCCGCAGGTCGAGGATGTAGTCGAGCGGCATCTCACGTTTGCTGAAGAACAGTCAGGACCAGTGGAAGCGGACTACATCAGCCACAAAGATGTTCAGCCCTCCAGTGCTGACTCTACCTCCCCATTCTACCACTTGTATCTGCGCCGTCTACTCTCTGGTCTACCCCTGGTCCCTTCGGAAACATTCTCACATCCTGTCGCAAGCGTTATAGCAATCTCTTCCCGCTCGCCAAATCCGATTGAAGAGCTCAGGAATCTCTTCGCGGCCTCGAACCAAGGCGAACACCGCCTTCCGCAATGGGTTCACAACGAGTTCTTGCGCTATTACGTCCTGGTCCATGACGAAGATTACGACGACATTACGAAATCTATGCAGCTGTTTGATCAGATGAAACGGCACTTTGGCTTACACTGCCATCTCCTTCGCTTACGCTCAACGCAGTGCGTACCCTCAGATGATGGAGCAACAAGGCTGCCCCATCCGGAGTGGTTAGCGGCGGGCGAGGAGCTTAGTGAAATAGTAAGACGCGAGAGTAGTGAGGACGACGAGGATCCAACTCCGTACATCTTCACTAGCGATGCGGACGCTATCAAAGCGTTCGTACGGGAAATGGTCACGCAGAGCATCATCCCAAGCATGGAGCGGGCGAGTGCTACATGGAATGACCAAGTCGCGTCCCGCCGCAGAGGTCTCTCAGGCCGATTCATGAGCCTGAGCAAACGGTTCACGACATTCGGCTCCATCGGGGGTAACCGCAATTCTTCGATGCCAAGCATGGGAAGTGGTGGTAGCAACTACGATTCGTTGCAAGGCTTCTACCGTCCAGACGCTCCCGAGGCCATCATGCGTAAGCTAGCCGACTACAGCATGATGCTTCGGGACTTCAAGCTTGCGCAAAGCACCTACGAGATCCTTTGCGGAGACTTCAAAGCCGACAAAGCCTGGCGTCACTATGCTGCTGCTAACGAGATGGCTGCCGTCTCTACGCTCCTCGCAACGTCGGGGCTCAGCACTAAAGTGCGGGTGGAGGCTGTCGACCAGTACCTGGAGACAGCATACTACAGCTACGTCACTCGTGTCGGCGCGCCTTACAACGCTCTTCGGACTCTCGTGCTCGGCATCGAGCTGCTAAAGGTCCGAGGCGGAAGCGCGCTGGACGATGCAGCGCGCTGGCTGATCAAAGCCCTGGATGACCGAGTCGTTGGGCCAGTGGGGCATGTGCTGATGATGGAGAGAATAGCTGCCTGCTTCTCCGAGCGGAAAGGCGTTGCTGGACTCTCATCGGGCGAGAGAAGACGGAAAGCTGGCTTCTGGGACATGTCGGCTGCGGATGCCTGGTTGATGATGGACAAGACGCTGCAAGCTGAAAAGTGTCTTGCCGAAGCTACAAGGCTCTACCAGCGCGGTGATGCTGACGTCAGGTTTGAAGGGATGTCCGGGTTTCTGAATACATTGCAGGAAGCTGTCAAGTCCAACCGCCATGGACTGCAGCATCTTGACGGCGATGACCTGCTGGACCAAGAAGATGACGAGCGCACTCTTGTCGAGCCTTTGCAATCCGAGCCAGACCGTCTCGGCCCGCGGTCTCCGGGTCTCGGGCATCGCAAGAGTCTCAGTACCGCTGCGCCACCCTCTTTGCAAACGGGCTTGGCAGGACAAACGACTGCTTTTGATGACCCGCTTGGCGCTGTACCAAGCGCGTACCAAGGCGAGGTTGCCGGCAGCACGTACCCTGAAGGCACAGTCCCGTCGACGCCGTTGAGCCCGCACGGTGTTGATGTGCCGGGTAGTACCCCACGGGTCAGTACAAGTGGAGGCAGCAAGCGAGATGACGGATTTGAATGAAGCAGTGACGAGACAACGGCGAAGTGCTGCACGATGTGTGGGTTTAGCGATGGCGTGAGGCGTTTGGTACTGGATGTGCTCCTTTTTGCTGTTACTACGCGTACCGAGAGTAGTTTCACTAGAATTTACATGATTTGATCGAAGCCCGCTATCTGTAGCGACTCCCTTTCCCACCATGCGAGCCAGTCGCTTGTGACAATACTGAAATCTCCAACGCCGTTCGCTAATTATATCAACACTCATCATCAGCCGTGAGCGAATCGCACTGCCTTCACGCTCGTTCCTCGACGGGGCAGTTCGGATGCACCACGTAGACAATCCGATCATCTTGTCCCAAGCCTTCGCCCTGCTCGTCAGCGAGGCCTTCGCCTCTGATCTGCATGAGCACGTTGTCCTAGTGTTCAGGTCAGCTTCTCTTGTTCTCACGGCGCTCTCCAGAGGCTGTTAACTTACGCGCACCATCCTCCTCAGCACCTTCTTCGCTAGATCCCGTTCGCGTTCCAGGTCATCCTGACTCTGCAGCTGCTCCTCAACCTGCTCGAGATACCACACCAGCAGGTCCTCCTCTCCCACCCCGTCTTCGGCAGTCTCCTGATCTTGGCTTACGCGGCTGAGTAATTGGTTATGCATACGAATGAAGTCGTCGTACTTGATTTGCATCCGTGGTCTCGCAGGCACCGCTGGAGTGGGATTGCGCGATAGCCCTCTGTCCTCCCCACCATCATCGTCACCGTTACCTTCACCGTCTCCGTTATCCATATTTGCGTCACCTTCTTCGTCCGCAGCGCCAGCGACAGCTGCCGCCAACGCTGTAGCGTCGTCATCCTCGAAATCGACGTCATCTTTCTCAACGCTGATGATAGACTGTTGTAACAACTTGTGTGCTTCCTCCACGAATGCCGAGGTGACTTGATCGACGCAATTGGCCTTCGCCACTGCCTCTGACAAACGGATTAGAGACTCCAGCTGCCTGACAGTAATGCGATAGCTGTTCCTTCCCACACCTCCTTGCGCGTCATTCGCTCTCAGCTCCTTATACTTTTCCACCAAGTATGTCTTGGCGTCGTCAGTGAAGACTGGCTGGAAGAGGCGAGCAAAGCGAATGTATCGTTGCAGCTGCTCTGTCGAAAACTCAGGCTCGATGGCCTGATCCTTGAGCTGATGAATGCCAACAATGTGACGGGCAAGATGCCGGTCAATGGACTCGTTGCATTCATCCAGGACGACAAAGAAGAGATCGAAACGCGACATAATTGGCGCAGACATGTTGATGTTGGCCCGCAGAGTAGTCCTGCGATTGTAACGCCCACCGACCGGATTAGCAGCAGCGAGGATACTGGTCCGAGCGTTCAATGTTGCTTGGATACCGGCTTTGGCAATGGAGATCGTCTGTTGCTCCATAGCTTCGTGGATGGCAACTTGGTCCGCGATGTCCATCTTGTCGAACTCGTCGATCGCGCAGATGCCATTATCCGCCAGCATGAGAGCTCCAGCCTCGATCGTGAACTCCCCAGTCTCTTCATCCTTCACAACTGCCGCGGTAAGACCAGCGGCAGAGGAGGCTTTACCGGACGTATAAACCGCACGCGGTAGGAAGGAACAGATGTATTTCAGGAACTGCGATTTGGATGTGGATGGGTCGCCGACAATGCAGATGTTGATGTCTCCGCGGAGAGCCATGCCTTCGGGCGTCACCTTGCTCACACCGCTCATTAACTGCAGCAACAATCCCTTTTTCACAATGGTGTGACCGTAAACCATAGGCGCCAAGGAGTCAACCAGTCGCATGTAGATGTTGGGCGTCTGCACCATGCGCCTCAAGTCATCGATTTCGGTGGGCGTAAGCGTGTCGAGATAATCTTGCTGTGCCTGCTCACCGGTCGTATCGTTCAGATCCACCATCTGGCCCAACGAGCTGAGGATGTTGCCTGCTTGACCCCTAAGCTGCTGGTTCGCACTCTGGCCCTGCGTAGAGTGGTCCATCGTCACCATGTTTGCCAGGAAGGCCATGCGGTATGTCAAATCACGTACGCCGAGAGCCTTGAGACCGGAGACGCCTGAGCCGCCCACATCGGAGCCGCGTGGAGCTTGCGAGTCACGTATCGCTTGAACGTTAGTGCCAGGGATGCGGAATTGGGAGATGTCGGGCACGACGATCAAAGTGCCAGTGAATATGCACTTTTCGCCTGCCTTTGCTCTATCGACCATCTCGCCGCGCAGAATGACGTCCATTGTGCGAGGCATGCTTCCAGTCGGTATCTCCGAACTGTTCTCCTGGATACGCACTTTCTGCCAGTCGATGAAAGTGCTCTGCCGAATGTCCAGACGCCAGCCTTGCCGATTTCCGCAGGTCAAGTTTGGACATTGGGTGGGCTCGGAGTACTTGAATATCTGCTCGACATCCGGCACAACAGCATTGCAGCCTTCGCAAATGAAGGTCGCCAAGTGCAGCTCTGGCCGCACCTCGGAGGTTCTCGTGACGGTGCCTGAGATGGATACTAGATGCCCAATCTGCTCCGTTCGCAGCTGCCTAACTCGAGACACCAAAGGCAGGTTGTAGAATGCCAGCGCGAAGATCTTGTCCGTCTGTTGGTTTGGCGTCTTATCATTGATGCTGTCGTCCTCGCTCAAGCTGTTTCCAGCAAGCGAAGTATCTGTTCGTGCGGTCGTAGAGCCTGGCTGGCGATGCTCTCTGTAATATTGCGGCTCATACTTCGCGATCAGATTGTTGAGCGCTCGCAACATGTATGGTAGGTAGCGGTAGAAGTCGCCTTGGATCGCGTTCGCCAGAATGCCACGCTCGTACTCCATCAAGTGCGTAAAGTCGACATAGAGCGTGCCGAGCTTGAATTGGCACAGCCCGTGGATTTGTGCGATGTAGTATTTGTCTGTCACGGCACCGCTGGCGGGCGGTACGCCGGGCGTCTGCTTTTCTTTGAAGCTGAGAGAAGTCAGCCACCATCTCGACTGCGCCTTCCATCTCGCTTGCGTACTTCTCAAGAAATCTCTCGAACTGTATGCTTAGCGTTTCTGCGGTTGTGTCCACCACCCTGGGTATGTCTTGCTGGGTCGGTGCCTGTCTCCTCGCCCCTCCCCTCCCTACCACTTCGTCATCCGGCAAACCTCCAGCATCGCTCTGCATTCCTGGAGTGCTCAACGTCGGCGGTCCTCGTGGTCGTGACGAAGAGCGTTCGTGCCGTCTCTGCCCAGCCGCCGAGGGGCCTGAAGAGGGAGCATCGGCGAACTGGTCTTGTGGCTCGTTGTCGGATCGCATAACTGCATCTACGAGAGACGACATGGCTGCAGTGATTGGTCTCCGAGATTGCAATCTGAGTCTGTTCCTAGTTGCGGTAGACAGCACCTGATATTCTGATAGCCCAAGAGCGCGCGTCGGGACGAAAACGCGGTCGCGTGTAAGGGAAACACGCTAGTAAAGTGCGTGCATGTTGCAGCAGACTAAATCACCCACCGTACTGCTCCTGCATTAGCGCGCAGATCGGTTCTTTGTTCCGGATCCCGTCTCAGTCAACATCGAACCATTCTGACCCCTCCACGCCCTCGAACAATCGCTCACCACACCCTTGGCCCACCGTTCTGAGAATCATCTCGGTCAACAGACAGGATGAGTGTGACACAGACAGCGACTGTGGCGCCCGCTCAGCCATCTTCTGCTACCGAAATATTACGCCTTTTCCCCGAAATCAACACTCACCTTGCAGCCCAAACCCAGACACATACCACGAATGGCAACGATGCCGACCTCGCGGGCTACGACGAGGAACAGATTAGACTCATGGACGAAGTATGCATAGTGTTGGACGAGAACGACAAGCCCATCGGCTCTGCTTCGAAGAAGATCTGCCATCTGATGGAGAATATCGACAAGGGATTGTTGCACCGCGCGTTCTCTGTCTTCCTTTTCGACAAGGACAGCAGATTACTATTGCAACAGAGGGCAAGCGAGAAGATTACCTTCCCAGACATGTGGACCAATACCTGTTGTTCGCACCCTCTTGGTGTTCCTGGCGAGACAGGCTCAACGCTCGAGGAATCGATTTTGGGGGCGAAACGCGCGGCGCAGCGAAAATTACAACAAGAGCTCGGCATCAAACCCGCTCAGGTTCCTCTGGACAAGTTTCAGTTCTTGACGAGGATACACTATAAAGCACCCAGTGACGGGAAGTGGGGCGAGCACGAGATCGACTACATTCTTTTCATCCAAGCAGATGTTGATGTAGACGCCAACCCAAACGAAGTGCAGGCGACGCAATATGTTTCGCAGAACGAGCTGAAGGAGAAGTTCAAGGACGAGAAACTCAAGTTCACGCCTTGGTTCAAACTCATTTGTAACTCACTGATGTTCGAGTGGTGGGACCATCTGTCAGGAGGGTTGGAAAAGTATATGAATGAGCCAGAGATCAGAAGGATGTGATTGCGAGGAGGGATACCGGTCTGGATTCGGCGGCATGGGCACCGGTGGCGCTATACTGTATTTTTGTGAAATTGAGATACCAATAAGCGACAGGCCTGGCAGCATTCGTCAGAAGAGGACGCCTCTTGCCATGGCATCGCTCTAGTTTTCCTTTCGTGCGATCGAAATATCAGCCTCTACTGAGAATGTCAGGTGTTGCACGTAGTCGACTCGCACCTTCCCTACCAACCTGGAAAGTCTCGGGAGCTCGGAAGCCTGATCTCCAAACCCGACTTGAGCTCTCATTGAGTATCACCTCCAGGTACCTGTGCCTTCACGAAGGATGCGCTCGTAATCTACTACCCTGCTAGCATGTTTTCACGACCATGCCGCCGCAGCTAAGCACGTCGAAACAACGCTGTCAAGCGCTGGCTGCCCAGAACGCGAGCAGCGGCAATGTGTCCGTCCGCCGCACTGCTCGCCCATCCGGGCTCGGGACCAGGAACAATGTCACATATGGCAAGGCACGACGGCCCTTACCCTTGACAGGCAGCCAATTCCTGCGACGCGACGCCTATGATTTGCCCTCGGACGACTTCGACGAAGACGAGCAACCGAGCTCGCCATCCAAGGCTGCGGCGCGCAACTACACCAGCTCCAGTGACTCACCGCTCTCTGATGCTGGGTCAAAGGAGTCCGAATCAGCGGGCTCCGGGACTGGGAGAGCTGAACTTTGCCCTCACGACTCGACCAGTTCACCGTCTGGGCTGTCGGCCCCGCGCCCCGAGGAACAATATGCACATGAATGAACCTCGCCGAGTCGATGAAAAGGCTCTTGCAAACGCTGGCCCGGTGGATTCGACATGCCTTGGCCCTGCGAGAGAAGGGTCTTCACGGCTGGAGAGGATCGATATACTTGACGCAGCTTCGGCAGCTGCTTACCTTCCGCCAAGTACAGTCCGCACGAAGGCAGGTACCGCAAAGTGCGTCCCGAAGCCGGTAGCGAAGCCGGTAGTGAGGCCGGTGCATCCTCCAGACTTTGCGGATGAGCTTGAGAGACCGCTCAAAGCTCGTAGAAGCAAGCACCAGTCCGCCAGCGGTGCACAGGAACTCAAGCCCAAGCGCAAGCCGCGTACCAGGAGACTGCCCGTTGAAGGGGAGCTAACACTTGTGCCTTGGTCACCTGACCGAGGTCCGCCTCAAGAAACGGACGGCAGCGCACATCATGGACACACTTCCGATCCAATCGTTGAGCTCTCCAGCCAGTCACACCATCACGGCATCGCTCCCTTCGATGATGCAGATAATGGTGTGCACAACAAACAAGGATCGAGGGCACCGCTCACTGCTATTCGCAAGCGTCTGAAGACATCGACGCTTACACATAAGATCATGAAGCCTAGGCGCGCGGAGGAGGCTTTGTCTGGTTTCTGTAACCGGAAAAAGGTTGCTATGGTTGGCGATGGTTTCGATGCGTCCGAGCTGTACATCAATGTCCGCGTCGTCTCGCATCGCAGACCGAAACCAAAATGAGCGGATACGGTGGCGTACCGCGGTCTGGAGCTCTCTAGTGGGCCTTTACCCGACGTGATTTTCGAATGTCCGACCGATGAGCTGCAGCTTGAGCGAAGGGGCGGACTGCACCACATCTCCTCACACTGTCTGCCGCAGTCTGGCCAGGGAGCCCATTACGCGCCATCTCTGTCCGGTATCAATACGGCTCGGACGGGCTCCGTGGATGAGCTGCAGATGGATCCACAGGACAGCGAGCATGGTTTATGGGATGTGAGGTCCGGGCAGCCTAAGGGCGATGCGCCTCGTCAGCGCCGAGCGAAAGCGTCGCTGCGTAGACTCAGCTTCAGTGATCGCGAAGAATTCATCTCTGCGCAATTATCGGCAATGTCTGCACCGCGTCGACCTGCGAGTGATTCTGGTGGAGACGGGGAGGACGAAGAGGATGAAGAAGCCGAGGCAGAGGCAGAGGAAGAAGTCGAGACGGACGTTGACGCGGACGAAGAAGAAGACGCAGATCAGATGGTTGAAAGCGCAAATATAGCCGACGAGGACGATGTTCTTTCGAGCGACGGCGAACGTGGTGAGAATGCCTCTGTACAAGCATGCAAAATGGCACCAGGCAATGCAGTGACGAGTGCGCAAGCACGGAACTACTTACGCCCTGAAGACATCGAAGACGAGTCAAGCGACGATGGCGTGACTCTAGACTTCCGAACGCCAGGAAAGCCGCCGGGACGATCACCTCGAAAACGTTCTCTTCTCGAGGTCAACGAAGCCATCGTCGACGTGCCCGCCAATCCGACCGTTCTGGTACCCAGAAACAATTCCCAGACTCTAGCAGCAGACCCCTACAGCCATCTAGTCGACATCACACCACGCCTATCAGGCCATGACCATCACCGCTTGTGTTGCCGCCCAATCCTCAAACCCAGCAGCACACCGCTCATGCCCGAAAGTACGTACCGCCCCGGCGACCTTGACGGAAATACCCGCCGCAACAGCCGAAAAGTAGTAACAGAGATAGTGGAAGACTCGCGGTATTTCTCTCAAGCTGAAAGCATCCTTCACACTTCGGATCCGGCAAAACACATGGTGATGCCTCGCCGCTCGAGCTCACGCTATTTTGCGGATGTACCCCATGTAGAGGTCGAAGACAGCGAGCAAGTTATTGCTGAGACTTCGCCGGAGCCGCCAGACTTTACGAATATGGGTCAACTGCAGATACTCAGGAGGAGCTCGGAGTTAGGCGATATGTCGCGGACTCCGTCAAAGCCGCCACAGGATCTGAGAAGTCTGACGAGGAGCGTGAGTCGGGAGAACGGGACGTTGAGCCAGTCGAAGAAGAGACGAGCGAGTCTGCCATTTCACTCTCCTGCGAAGATGCGCTAATGATCAGCTGCGAGGCCCGTAAGATATGTGTTGCTATTTTGGAGGCGAGTTTGGTGTGGTAATATTTTCGTCGACTTCGCTGCACCGAGCTTTGAAAAGTCTCTGTACATAGCCTCGTTCGCTTTTGCACGGGTATCTATTCGCTTTCTGACACAGCTTCTTGCACCCCTTTCGCTTTTGCGGCTAGCCCTTGCGTAGCCCGTGGCATACTGCAACCTCTAGTGGCATCTACACCAGCTGCGGCTGCTCAAACACGCGGGCGGGTCATGCAGGGGGCAGCTTCCTCTCTTCAAGTAGCAGCCCCAGAACTACGCAGACTCTTCACTCGAAGATCAATCCGAAGCCTATCTCACCGTCGCCCCAGCCAAAGTCTTGACAGCACAACCCCCCTGCCTCGTCTTGAGAAGCGCAATCCCACTTTTTCCCTGCTCCTTCATCTGCTCCACCGCCGCAACATCAAAAGCCACCTCCTTGCTCTCGGTCGTCGTAAACCCCGCTTGACAGTAATCCCACACCTTCTTCTTTGGGTTCAACTGCTTCTCCGGCTCGCCCTCGTACCCCTCAAAGTACACCCGCTCGCCTGCCTCGGCGTCAGCGGGTGGGTTGACGAGCTCTACCGGACCACCGTGACCGTGGTCATCGTCACCGGGCTTCGGGCGAGGGGATGCGGCGAGCACCATGGCTGCGGACTGGATGCCACGCATCTTTACGGGCTTGAGATTGCAGACTGCTACGATCTTCCGGCCCTGCATCTCTTCCAGCGGGACAAGGCCGTTGAGACCGGAGCAGACGGTGCGGACGACTTGGCCTTCGTACTCGGAAGTGTTGTCGGTGCCTGGTGGGTCGCCAACAGCGACTGTAGAGACGAAGAGGGAGTCGGCGTCGGGGTGGTTGATAGCTTTTAGGATATGGCCGACGCGCAAGTCGATCAGAGCAGGCGAGAGAGGCTTGTCGGCCGCAGGCTGGTTCTTCGGTGGCTTCGGTTGCTTCTCCTTCTTGCCCTTCTTCTCCGTAGGCGCCTCCGCGCCAACTGCTTCTGCGACCTTGTCCCCTGTGCTCTTCTTCTCCTTCTTGCTCGGCTTCGCGTTTTCCTGTGCGCCTTCACTCGCTGCCGACGTTACCGTGGCTCCAGCGGCGGCCGCTGTGTCCGCGCCAGCTGCCGCCATGGCTGCAGCCTTCTCCTTCTTCTTTCGCTCCTTTTCAGCTTTTTGGTCCACGGGCTTGGGGTAGAAGACGACATTTGAAGGGTCAATCTGCACTTTGTCGGAGTCGGAGAGCTTGAGTCCAAAGAGTGGTGCGTTCTGGACAAAGTCGAACCATCTGACGATGTGATGGTTGCCTTGCTCGCCGGTACGCTGCTCGTCTGACCAGCTCTTGACGACTGGTGCTAGGCGAGCGTACATGCCTACATCGGCAATGCTTGGTTTGCTGCCGAGCAGTGTTGTGCGGGTGGATAGATGTGTGTTTAGCGATGAGAGCCGCTCGGTCGTTTTCGCGGCATCCTCGTCCGGAGCGGCGACGTGGTGGGCGGTGATCAGCCACTGCTCAATCTCGGTCTTGTCTTGAGGTGTGTACTGCTCCATTGCACATATTAGCGGAAGCTCAGCAGCAAAAGTGTGAGCATGCCTACCTCAACATTGGCAAAGACCGCCGCAGAGAGCTTCGCCGGATCACTGTCGGCATCCTTGGCCTGCGGGTAGGATTCCTTGACGATGCTCAGATCTCGAAGATCATTCTCCAACCCAGTCGTGGCCGCCATATTGCTCAGGCCCCGACTCTTGATCGATCTGCCTAAAACGTTTGTACACGGTCTCTGCGCTGGTGCCCGTAAGCTACGGTAATGGGATGTGGAGAGGAAACTTGGGTGGTTGTAGTGAGGCCTGCAATTCCGGATCGTCTGGTATCGCAATGGTGGTAACGCTAATCGAGCACTCATACCTGACCTTTGACCAGACTCATCACACGAGGGGCAGTCATATTTCGAAACTTTCAGCCACAATTCGACGCCACACCCTGGTGGAAGACCCACGTACCTTACCTTGACCATTCACCTCAGCCTCTCTCAGTCGTCTCTCTGACACCGTATATCTTACCTGGATTGTACACGAGAGCATGTTCCGTGTAGTGAGGTACACTTCTAACATACCTTATGGGTGTCATGTCAGCACCAGTAAATGCACGAATTCTAGAGTCCTCCCTGGCGACCTCACCTATCCCCCGAACTCCATATGTTATCTACTTCAACGCAAGACCATACACCTTTTCGCTTGTCAAGTACCGCAAGTGACATTCTGGCTTACTGGTATCTTGTACTGTCAGCCGCACTTTTTCCAACTCCGCGGATCAAAACCGCTTTGCTTCCACCGTGTGCGACCCCTCCGCCGGAATCCCGAGCGTAGACCAACATGCAAGAGGATTCGACGGCATGCTGCTGTGCAAACTCAGCCGTACTCCCCCAACACGCCGCCCGACCACTGATGAGGACAGGAGATGGACCGGTTCGCATCCTACGGTTCTACCTCATTCTACTCATAGCATCTTGGCGTCAGCTAGTAGGATCCCACTGTATCGTCTATGTTACGCGATGCATGCAACATGGCGGCCAGGCTTATCGCTTCCATATCTAGCCGAGCGCAACCCTGCCCCTGCAACTCCAAATGGCTCTCCGCTCGTCTATGAAATCCCTTTCTGGGACCAACAGCCTGTCAAACCTCAGCCCATCTTCTATTCGCCGGGCCCAACGGCTTGCTGCAGCAGGCGCGTACTGTAGCACCCAGGCCACATGTGAAGCGATCCCCACTTTAGAGTGGCCAAGACAAGAGACCCGTGAAGGAAGGCCAACAGCCGCGTGCGGGTCGGAGCATGCCTCTCCTCTTTGTTTTAATGCCCCCCTGGGATTCACCAATGGATTCACGTCGCGAAAATGGTCGTTATCGAGCCAAGCTTCCGAAACCCATGAAACGCTTCGGCCACGCGAGTTGATCTAGCTCGTCGGGTCTTCTTTTGTAGGTGGGGGAGATGAGGGTTTCTCATCGCGGCACAGCATCTGACTACGTACATACATATATCAACCACGGAAGGGATGCTCGCGCGGCCAAGGTAGGCCGCCCAACCTTCGATTATTTCTCCGTTCCCGCCGATCGCTTCGTCTCCGAGTCCTCACGCACTTTCGCCATCATGTCAGACGCAGTAGGTATTCGATCATCTTGTTTCTCGACACAAATATTGACAAGCAAAGCAGCCAGTATATGACCCAGCGCACCCTCTGGGTGGAGACAGCAAGAACGCCACCGTCGACGTCAACGCCCAGTACTCCGGCTACGAATACAACTACATCTTCCTGATCTTCGCCACCTGCATCGTATGGCTCATCATCCCTGGTATCGGCCTTCTCTATGGCGGGCTGGTACGCAGGAAGAGCAGTCTCTCGCTCATCTTCCAATCCCTCATGGTCGCTGCAGTCACGACGTTCCAATGGATGTTCTGGGGCTACACGCTGGCGTACTCTCGGACGGCGGGGCCATTCATTGGCGACATGGCTAATTTTGGTATGATGGGTGTGCAGGCTGCGCCGTCGCCCGGCTCGGCGGTCATTCCTGAGATTGTATTCTGCCTTTACCAGATGCTGTTCTGTGCCTGTACGGTTCAGATTCTGATTGGTGGTAGCTTCGAGCGAGGCCGCATCGTAAGTAGAGCGTTCATTCAAGACCATCTTGACAGCATAGAACGATGCTTACTGTCTATTCTAGGTCCCAAGTCTTGTCTTCGCATTCCTTTGGGCCACCATCGTCTACTGTCCGATAGCCTGCTGGACATGGAACTCCAACGGATGGCTGTACAACCTACCAGCACTCGATTACGCGGGAGGAGGCCCTGTGCACATTGCCTCAGGGTGGGCTGCGCTGGCGTACGCGCTCGTCCTTGGAAAGAGAAAGCACAAAGGTGAGAAAAGCCACGGTAAGCCTCACAACGTGACCTTGGTGTTCCTAGGCACCGTCCTAATCTGGTTCGGATGGTTCGGCTTCAACGGGGGCTCCGCGCTGAATGGTACCATCCGTGCCATGTACGCTGCCTTCAACACGAATACTGCCGCTTCGACCGGCGTCCTCGGATGGGTGCTGGTCGATTACATTCGCACCCGTGGCCGCTTTAGCGTAGTGGGGGCTTGTGAGGGCGCTATTGCAGGTCTGGTGGGCATTACACCTGCTGCTGGATACGTTCAATGCTGGCCCGCGGCTCTGGTTGGCTTCTTGACCGCCATCGTCTGCGCCTCGCTTCAGGACCTGAACGAGTGGCTGCGAATTGACGAGGGTTTGTACGTCTTCAAGCTACATGCTGTCGGCGGCATGGTCGGAGCCTTCTTCACCGGCATCTTCGCCGACTCAGCCATTTCCGCCTTGGATGGCTCGACCCTCGCGCCAGGTGCATGGAACGGCAACGGGATCCAGGTCGGTCTACAACTTGCAGAGATCACGGCCATCTCGGCCTACTCGTTCGTGGTCAGCTGCATTCTACTGTTGATCCTCAAGTTCATGCCGTTCATGCATTTGCGTGTTAGTGAGGATGCGGAGATGCGCGGCTTGGATCTTGATCAATTCTTTGATGAGCAGGTGGGTGATAGTGACTGGGCGGTTTACATGGACGAGGACAAGATCACGCATGGCATGCCGAGGCACAGCGAGCCGCAGGCGGGTGTGGTGAGCAGTGAGGGGAGCATGGAGCGGGAGGCTGTGCAGTCGGATAGCAAGCAATGATGAAGTTGTGAGTGAGATACTGATGGATACCTATAGGTAGTCCAAGAGGGCAGCATACAGTGACACGTAGACGTGTAGACGTCAAATCCTTCCAGTATCAGGTATTGGCGTGTGAAAGCGGAGGCCAAAGCATGTGTATCAGCTGTCATGGCCTGGTATCATCTCTCGACGGTAGAGTGGTTGAGTGGTCTGATGTCCGCTGCTTGGCCTCGGTGGTCGGCCAGTACGGAGCGGCGCCCTTCCGCCAACGTGTCGAACCTTGTCGACGGCACTTCCGGCGGACATTGTGGTGGCGAGCGTCATGCATGTGACATTTCGGGGCGCGGGCTTGATGACGGCCCCGGGTCCCTCCTAAGCTGAGGCCTGAGCACTACTGTAATTAGGTGTGTCGGCGGGAGGAGTAAGTGCTCAAATAATGTAGACGTCGTCGAAAGAATTTCTTTATTCGTCTATATCATCAGTGACTTCGGAGTACTTGCTGTATTATATTGCATCGTCCACCACGTTCTCCAATCTCCCTATCCCCTGACTTGATCGGATTCGTTGAGCCCGACTCGGAGCCGTCTGTACCCCACCGCATCTGCGAAGCGCTCGGTATTATTGTCCTTGATCGTGTTCCGACTTAGGAGCAGGACATCGGCCAGCGGCGCGCTAGACTCATCGCGCTACTCTGTACAGTACCTTACACCTAGGAACGTGTTCGCTTTCGCTACAGCACTCACCGCGTTCCTTTGCTGAAGCAACCCAATCACAAGAGTTGTGTATCTGGAGCGCAGTAGCAGTGGGCAGACAGCAACATGGCGCAACTCGACACGCTGGACATGATTGTCCTGGTCGCTCTGCTACTAGGCACAGTCGCGTACTTCACGAAGGGCACCTACTGGGCGGTGCAGAAGGACCCCTACGCGAGTGCATTTACGAATGGCAGCGCCGGGAAACAAGGGAAGAGCAGGAACATCCTAGAGAAGTTGGACGAAACGGGCAAGAACTGCGTGGTCTTCTACGGCTCGCAGACCGGCACAGCTGAGGACTATGCTTCGCGGTTGGCGAAGGAGGGCTCATCGAGGTTCGGACTCAAGACTATGACTGCCGACCTGGAAGACTATGACTACGAGAACCTCGACCAATTCCCGGAAGACAAAGTGGCCATGTTTGTACTGGCAACCTATGGTGAGGGCGAGCCGACGGACAATGCGGTGGAGTTCTATGAGTTCATCAACTCCGACGACGTCTCTTTCAGCGAGAAGAGCAGCGATGAGACGCCCCTCACCACTCTGCAATACGTTGGCTTTGGCCTTGGCAACAACACATACGAGCACTACAACTCCATGATCCGCAACGTATCCAAGTCCCTTGACAAGCTTGGCGCAAAGCGTGTAGGCCAGGCTGGTGAGGGTGACGATGGTGCTGGTACCATGGAGGAGGACTTCCTCGCCTGGAAGGAGCCGATGTGGGCAGCTCTGGCTGAGGCTATGAGCCTGGAAGAGCGCGAGGCGGTCTACGAGCCTGTGTTTGAGCTGACTGAGAAGCCCGATATGGATCACGAGGACGACACTGTGTACCTTGGAGAGCCGAACAAGAACCATCTAGAGGGTCAATCCAAGGGTCCGTACAACGCACACAACCCTTTCATAGCTCCGATTGCGGAATCCAAGGAAATCTTCAACGACAAGGCGCGAAACTGCCTACATATGGAAATCAACGTGGCTGGCTCGAACCTCTCATACACAACTGGCGACCACATTGCTGTCTGGCCCACTAACGCCGGTAAAGAGGCCGATCGCTTCTTGGACATCCTCAACCTGACCGACAAGCGGAACACCGTCGTAGCAGTCAAGGGCATGGACGCCACAGCGAAAGTTCCCTTCCCATCACCAACCACATACGACGCAATCGTCCGCTACCAACTAGAGATCTGCGCCCCAGTATCCCGTCAATTCGTCTCCCAGCTCGCCCAGTTCTCCCCCAACGACGCCATCAAAGCCGAAATGACCAAGATCGGCAACGACAAAGACGAGTTCTCCAAGCAGGTCGCCGAGAAGAACTACAACATCGCGCAGTTCCTCTACTACATTTCCAACGGCGAGAAGTGGGACAAGATCCCCTTCTCCATCTTCATCGAAGCCCTCCACAAGATCCAACCCCGCTACTACTCCATCTCCTCCTCGTCCCTGGTCCAAAAGGACAAGATCTCCATCACAGCCGTCGTGGAATCCGTCGAGAAGCCCGGCGCCCCTCATGTCGTCAAGGGCGTAACAACCAACTACCTCCTCGCTCTCAAACAAAAGCAACACGGTGATCCCAGCCCGGACCCACATGGCCTGAACTACGCCATCACCGGTCCCCGCAACAAATACGATGGCATTCACGTCCCCGTACACGTTCGTCACTCCAACTTCAAATTGCCTTCAGACCCCAGCAAGCCCATCATCATGGTCGGGCCGGGCACGGGCGTCGCGCCTTTCAGAGGTTTCGTACAGGAGCGCGCGCAGCAAGCCAAGATGGGCGAGGATGTTGGTAAAACCATGCTCTTCTTCGGCTGCCGGAATTCAAGCGATGATTTCCTCTACAAAGAAGAGTGGGAGGTAAGCATCGCCATCCCCCATCCCCATCTCCCAAACCTCCTCCCAACCCAATCTGCATCTACAGAGCAAAAGTAAAAATGAAATGAAGTGAAATGCAACACCTGAAGCCATACTAACCCACTCTCTCCCCTCCCCAGCAATACAAATCCGACATGTCCGGCCAATTCGAACTCGTCACGGCCTTCTCCCGCGAAAGCGCGCAAAAAGTCTACGTCCAACACCGACTCAAAGAGCGCGCGGAAGAAATCAACGAGCTTCTGCTGCAAAAGGCGTACTTTTACGTCTGTGGCGACGCGGCGAATATGGCGAGGGAGGTCAATGACATTTTGGCCGGGATTATCTCCGAGAAGAGGGGGGTGAGTAAGCAGAAGGGGGAGGAGATTGTTAAGGGGATGAGGGCGGGCGGGCAGTATCAGGAGGATGTTTGGTCTTAGATCTGAGATTTGTGGAGGCGGGGGAAGCGGGAAAGGGGGTCGAGGTTGAGGTTGTGTGGTTTGTGGTTTCGATTGATATATATGGAGTTCGCGAAGCACGCATTGGCGAGGCGCCTGCTGTTTGTTGGTTGGCCAGAGGGGAAGGAGTGTGATTTTAGACGGCGTTAGTATCTGCCTTGGCATTGCTGGTATGAAAGAGGATCATCATCTCGATATCGAATCTTCACATACACACTTGAAAGAAGGCTGAGCGAACACGTATGCTATCACTAGGGAATTATACGTGAAGTTCACAGAAACCTTGTCCATTTGAAAAACTGCTAGATGGCCATATCGACCGCGCCAAGAGCTTCTCAATCCGTCACCGCCTGGCCCGGTACGGCAAACATCGGCAGCTTCTTGGGCGTCGACTTCAGGTGCGCTGGCAGATCACAGGGCGAGCCTGTATGCTCGTTTGCGGCGTGCTCGTCTCTACTCGACTTTCGCGGGGTATCCATGCTAGCGCTCCCGCTCTCTAAAGGTCGATCGGCTGCAGGCGCTCCTGAGGTCGTAGGTCTGCGGCTTGTACTGCCCGGTGAGTGTTGTGCGGTATCTGTCGTGCTGTTTGAATGTGTGGGCTTGGGCGATGGCCTTGATGGGTGCTGAGAGTCTGTGTTCATTGCTGCTTCGGGGTGTAGGTGAGGCGCGTTCGACGTGTCGACCTTCTCGCGCATGGATGCCAGTGCTTCTGGATTATCGGCGTACGGCTGTGACGTCTCTATAGGAAGCGGCGGCGGATCCTGGTCAGGCAATGACTTAGGCGGGAAGAACGGACTGCTCCCTTCGTCGCCATTCAGAGCCGGTTTTGAAGCATCTTCTGGCTCCTGCTCCTTCGTCGGACTCTCCGCGCTCGCGGGGTTGCCCTTCTTCCGCTTCGCATCTGCTATGAGCCTGCTGAAGTCGTCCTTGTTCTTACTCGCCCAGCCAGCACCATCGAATTCCTTGCGCATGATGTTTGTAGCTAGGCTGTTCTGTCCACCATATGCTCGCCCGCCTTGTGTTCTTTCCCATGTGTCCAAATCACCCAGCAATTCGCGTTTGCTTCTTGGATGGCGGGAGTCGCAATTCGCATTCCACAGGTTCACCCACTCGGTATGTCGTTTGACCATGAGCTGCTTGGCGCCCCAGCCGGGTATTCCGAGCTCCTCGAGCTTCTTTCGCATGGCGTTCTCTTTGAGCAGTGAGTAATTGAGCTCCGCCAGTCGGTCTTGAGGTCGCGTATTCTGCTGTCCTGCTGATGGACGTTGATTGCCGAAGCCGTTGACGGGGGTGCGAGACTTTGCTCGGCTCGCCACCTTCTTCTCGTCCTCGCAGCGATCGAGGTGGGAGTCCATCTGCTCAGGCTTCATACGCTTGCCACAGCCCAGCAGGCACTCCACCAGCCCATCCTCCGGCTCCGGCTCGAACGCGCCATCCTCGTCGGAGTCTTCAATCTCAATCGTCTCATTCTGTGACGACTGCGACGCTGCAACCTGTCGACTCTTACTTCTCGTCTGTCGACCTTCATTCGCCACCTCTACGATATCCTCGGAATCTAGGACCGCTCTCTTCCGCTTGCCGGGTCTCCGCGCCTGTGCAGCTAGCTCTTGCTGCTTCCGCGCTACGCCTATCGCCGCCGGCCGGGCACTCTGGAATGAAGCAACCACCTCCTGCAGCGCCCAGTTATTCCTCAGCTTGCTCGCTTGATCTGCGGTCCGACACGCAGGACACTTGCCGTCGGTGGAGAGGCTGGTTCGTATGCATTTCGAGCAGAAGGTGTGCGAACAGGATGTGATCATGGGCGTGTCGTAGAACTCCTTGCATATCTGGCAGTGAAGGGCATTCTCGAGCTCGGCGAAGTCCTTCAGAGGGGTGTTGAGCCAGTCGGTCGAGTCGGGAACGTCATATGCGCTGTCCATTGATTACGGCATCCAGCGTGCAGTACGAGAAGAGATGCAGAGGGACGTCGGTCATGGTCCAGTGAACAAGGGGTACCTAGGTAAGGTAGGTGTGTCAGATATCTCTTTGTGTGAATGGGCTGGAGACTGAACTGACTCGGCTTCACGACGCGAACGGAACACGCTCTCGTCGCGCAACCAGAGTGAAGCTCTCGGTAGTCGGGACCTAGTCGGGCCGATGCCACCAGGCTGTAAGGGGAAGGTAGAGGCGGTCGGTGCTCGTTATCATCCATCATCCCGCACCTCTTGTGTTCAACAGACTACCTAACCTACCTTAGGTACAAACCACTGAAGACGACAACACATCAACACTGACAACACAAGTTGGACAGATGATCACGTGTAGGCAGACGGCGTCACCAACGCCCGACGATTGCACGCCCGGGCAAAAGCGATGGACGCCCGTTGATGCTGCAACCACACTTCACGCAATCGTGCTCCTATCAACGATCTGCGGACCCCGCCACGGGCATGCATACAGGGCATGGCTAGCCCCGGGCTATGTAGGTGACCGGCCCATGTTACCTCATGCTATCGCTACCTCCAGTTCTAGGTGTATATCAGTCGGCCTCTGTTGCTGCTCTCGACTCTCTTTCCCATCTTTCTTCAAATACCTGACGACTGCTCACACCAATTGAACAGCACTTCTTCACTGCCATTACTCGTTGCAAAGACATCCTTTTCAGTCTCTGTCTATCAACATTCGCCATCTAAAGACCCCGGCAAACACCAAAAGGTCGACAATCCGATCGATATTGATGTCGGTTTCCGAACAACTCTGCCATATCAAGTCAGGCCGCGCCTTCATCCCGCTTAGTAGTAATAGAAGAGACTACCACAAAAATAAACCGCAATCACAGACTCGTCCGTCGTCGCTGCTGCCCTCCCCAACCCAAGCATGGAGCCAACCGTAAACGTTGCCACTACGACCACCGCCAACACCGCCCAGGCGAGTGGCAACGACTCGAAGCTCCCGGCGCCGCCCAAGTTCGACCGCGTCGATTCCGTAATCGGTACCACGGACGAAAAGGTCTCGGCAGCAGCAGCAGCAGCGACGACGACGATGAAGACGATGACCACGACCAAGACCACTGCACCTCGTGTACTCCAGCTTCATGAGTGGAAAGAAGCAGCTTTGAGCCTTGCAGAGGCCTTTGCAGACGATCACTCCTGCAAATACTTCCTCGAGACACCCGACACGGCTCACTGGTCCAAAGAACAGAAATGGGACCTCCATCTCAAAATGATGGAGTACATCACGTACGCCCACCTGCTCAAAGGCCTCGTCGTCTCCGCCGGACCAAACTACGACTGCGTAGCTCTCTGGTAAGTCCCAAGTCTGCCCTAGTCTTGCCCATCATACTATCATCAACAGCACGGCTAATCAAAGAAACCTCCCTCAGGATGCCACCGGGAAACAACATGGACGACTACCTCACCCTCTTCCGCTCCGGCATGTGGCGCCTCAACTACCTGCTCAGCCCCGAAGGCAAAAAACGCTTCTTCACCGAATTCCTCCCCTTACTCCACGACACCAAAACCCAAGTCCTCGGCGCCGACCGCGACGCAACCAGCTACTACCTCGTCTACCTCGGCACACGGCCCAGCGGTCGCGGACAAGGCTACGCGCGGGAAGTCGTTGAGTACGTCACGGCGATGGCGGACGCAGAGGGCAGGGCTTGTTATCTGGAGAGTAGTAATGTGGTGAATCGAGGGATTTATGGGAGGATGGGGTTTGAGGTGCGGAAGCAGGTTTATTTGCAGAGGGATTGGGTTTTGGTGGAGTTGGATATTATGGTGAGAGAGCCGGTGCGGAGGGCAGGAGTTTGAGGTTGGGGTAGAGAGGGGGTTGGTGGGTTGATTGAGGGGAGAGAGTGGTGTCGGTCGGTGAGTGAGATGGAACAGATTGTGTCAATGTTGATTTTGTGCGGAATGCGTGGATTAAAAGAGGATTGATTTCGGTTTTGCGTGGGGTTTGACAATGTGTTCGCTCCTGCTCGTACGGAGTTCACACTCGTTGAGATGGTCACTATGAGTACTTACGCAAGGCTGGACGACTTTGGTTTACAACGTCCTTCGAACAGACCCACGTCCCTGCTCGTACGGAGTTCATGTGCATTAGACTATCGTTCTAAGTACATCACGCTGGAAGCCTTCGTCCATGTCAGACAAGACTGGATCAGCGCCTGTTTGTGCTCATCTGTAAGTCCCTTAGCTTTGTCACACCATCACACATAGCTTTGGTACTATTTCGCTGGGTAAACGAAAGCGTCTGTGACGAATAACCAGAGCGGCGTCTCTTGTCAGCCTATGTCCGAGCACGACTCCGCCGGCGGCTGAGCGGCTCAATATACGTAGATGTCACAGTAACCTAGATCTACTACAGTCTACAGTCTGACATAGCCCGAAGTCGCCCCCACACATACGTCCCCTCTTCCTCAAACCAGGAACGTTCCATCAACGACCCCAAATCTCATCCCAACCGCGCTCATTCAACTCCAACGGGCCAGACAACGCCCCGATCCTCGGCTGCCTCCCCTCGCCAGGCTCAGGCAAGCAGATCCACTCCCGCACACAACCGGGTACATCAGCCTTCGAATGACTAATAACCAACAGCGCCTGCTCGGGCGCCAAGCCCTCCAGCGTCAACATCTCCAGCCTAGCGAGCGGACTCTCCTTCGCCACGCCCTTGTCGACTTGACTGACAGCTTCGCCTTGCGAGAGGAAAAGCAAAGCTTTATCGCGCGTGACTTCGTCGATACCGCTTAAAGCCTCGTCCAAGATGACGAGATCAGGGCTCGCGACGATGGCTCGGAGGAAAAGCACGAGTCGTTGGTTAGAGAACGTGAGGTCGCGGAAGCGGAGGTCATGAGCCCATGCTATGTCCAGGTCGTCGATCGTAGCTTCTTTCCAGATTTCTCTCAAAGCGTCCGGGCTGTCGCGGAGCGGCGTGAGGCTTTCTGAGGCGGCTGTCAGCATTTCGATGGAGGTGGGTTGGTGGCGCCAGGGGCTGAGTTCGCGGGCGAACCATCGTAGGCAGGCGTCTACTTTGCGTTTGGTTTTCTTGTCGAGGGTAGGGCGGGCTAAAGGGGCGTCGGCCCAGGCGGATTCGAGACTTCGTCGGATAGTGAGGTGTCTGGGGAAGAAAGCGTGGATTTCGGGGCTGGAGTGGCCCATTCGGCGTTGGATGTCGAAGAGGCTTATCCCGGGGTTGTTGGGGCCCGGAAGGCGTGAGCGGCCGAAGAGTCTGATGGGAAGGCTGTAGGTTTGGGGGTGGTCGGAGGTGATCAGGCTGAGCAGGGTGGTTTTGCCGCTGCCGTTAGGACCGAAGATTCCGCAGCGTTGGCCGCGGTGGAGGGTCCAGTGGAGACCTGGTAGTTGTTCGCCTGCTACTTCTTGTGTCCAGCCGCCTAGGACGATATTGTCTCCGTAGGCTACCTGCACGCCTTGCATTTCTACTAAGGCGTCGCCGGCGCGCAGGGAAGGCGAAGTAGGTGGGAAGCCGTCTCGGCTGACTTGTTCACCAGAATCTGCCGTTTCACCATGCTCGACGGCTTTCAAGATGCCCTGAAGCGAGGCGCTGTAAGGGCTAGGTTCGCTCAGCAGGTTCTCCTTGGGCCCACATCCGACAATACGAAGATTCTGATCAATCACGACCAGATGAGTGACCCACTCAGGCGCGCCATCCTCTGGTCGCAAACTCATCACAAGCCTAGGCTGTCGCCGCTCAGCAAGCTCCTTAAGCACACCAGACATCGTCCGCGAAGTCTTCGGATCCAACCCCATAAACGGCCCATCAAGCAGCAGCACCTCCGGCCGCACCATAAGCGCCTTTGCAATCCGAGCCCGCCGAGTCTGACCATTGCTCAGATTCGCCACGGGCATCGACAGCAATTTCCGCAGGTCCAGCTGCTCGATGACTTGCTCTAGAGCGCGTCTGTCTGCATCCGTTTCGTCTCGTTCCAGAGCATTGAGTTCTGTTCGGCCAGTCAAGTAGTCCTGGAGCGAGAAATCCGTCTCCTCTCGCCGGCTCTCGTACCGTGCGCTCAAGTAGGCGCCGCGGACATTGGTGCCGCCGACGGTGTTCCCGCGCTCGGCGTCAAAGCCCACGTACTTGATGGCATTGTGAGGCGATTGCGAGAGTTGGGTTAGAAAGGGGTAGCTCCGAGCGTGCGGTGGCATGCATATGTGCTGGCCAGCTAGTGCCTGGAGGAAGGTCGTTCGTGCTATCGACGATGGAGAGATGATGGACCAGTTTTGTACTTTGCTGGTGTCATTGCTGCTGGGCAGGGAGAAGCGCAGGTCTCGAAGCAGCGGAGGGTTGGAGAGGGCGGTGTCTTCAGGGGTGGGGTAGTTTTTGTAGAAGGTCGCATTGTCGATGTTGATTATCGGGGACGAGGTCGACTGCCTCCATCTGCTTGAGTGATGTAAGGAGCGTCGAGCTGCTCCAGCCCACGCTCTCCTCCACATCTCCTGGCCGCGAGTCTTATTTTGTGAAGATCTAACGCCATATCGGAGGGAGAGTCAGGGGCGGGAAGGAAAGCCGCTGCACTGACTCTCATTCACTTGCTTTAGCTTTGAGAAATGACGTTCGCGGGGAAGTTCAGTCGCCGAGGCACATGCTCAAGACCGCAGTGTGATCTGCTGAATGTCTATCAACCATCCCGCCCACGCCCATCATGCTACCAACACCACAGCCTACAAGGCCAACAGTAAATCACACCCTCCCGAGTCCAAAAGAAGGCAATCTAACACTGCCGCAGCTCCAACAGCCTCAACGCCGAAACCCGCTCTTCCAGCAACAAACCCGAAACCTCCAAACCTCACCAGCAGCAGGCCCACCACCCAGGAACCAAATCGAAGCCATGCCGCCGAATCGAACACACGAAATGCCGCATCCCCCCTTACAGCAACAAGCATTGCCACTATACAATCCCGCCGTCATCCACCCCGTCTTCTTCTCCGACAGCTGGCACAAACCCCCCTTCCCCCTTCCCTTCAACACGGCCTGGAACCCCGTGACAGCCGGCTACGCCTTCAGCAACGCTGCCGGAGCAGGCGCAGGTCGGGGAACCAAGCTCTGAAGGACTAAGAGATCTGTACACAAGCGTCTGTGGTCTGCCATCAGGAACTCAAGTCTCCGTCGTCCAGTGACAGACCGTCGCGTCCCCAGCGTGCTCGCTGACTACGCCCCTCACTTCTCCCCCGCTGCCAATAACTCCCGATACCCCTGCACCGCCTTCCGACACCTCCTTCCCGCGCGCTCGCAAACCTTCCGCGCCTCTAAAAACCGAGCCATTACGCCATCCGACCCCTCCCTACTCTCCTCTCCCTCTCGCCCCCGGGTCGCCGTCCTCGCACCCTCTCTCTCACCATCGCCATCCTCAAAACCCGGCCCCTTGCCACCCGCCTACCCCTACCCCAAACCCAAGATGATAACGGCAAAACACCGCTCGCCGCAAGTATTCTGATGAATGTCCGGGGACTCGATAGTAGAGCAGAGGTTGCTTCGGCCGTTGTCGTCGGGAGGGTAGTTGAGGATTGGGAAGTGCGGGGGCCGCGGAGGATGTGGTTTGCAGGCTAGAGCAGTGACGAGGAGTTGGCACATGGCTTGTTATTTTATATTGATGGTGGCAGGGCTTCGTCCTGCGGAAAGAGAAGGTGGGAGTGGAAGAGAAAGTTCGAAGGAGAGGGGTTGTGAGGGTGGGGCTGTTTGTACTGCTGGAGCGGGGAGGAGCTTTGCGATTCTGTGTGTGATGGACGTCCGCGTGCTCTGCCAGTAGTACGTTGTGAGGATGAATGACAGCCAGCGATTTGAAGGGGTTAGAGAGTTACACAGCACACTTCGACTGGCATCTCGCTGTCCTCAAATACTCTGTGCGCGAAATACTGCGCTAATGACGAACACCACACGTGGCTCGCGTCAACATCAACGAAGCCAATCAATTGTAGAAAGACCAAATAGCAACCAACAGCACATGATACGCCACCTCATGAGTCACTGAGCCCAGGTATGAAACACGATCCCACAGTCAGAAGAAGCATCTTTCTATTCCTTGCCACCAATATATCTATAAACGACCGAAAAGTCCCGGTCCTTACACCTCTCGTCCGCCTGCACCGCCGCATAAAGCTCCTTAGCATGCACCCCCAACTGGGTCACAATCTTCGCTTCCGCCGCAGCCTGCAACGCCAGGTCAAGATCCTTCAGCATCAGCGTCGTGCCGAAACCCGGCTGGTAATCGCGGTTCGATGGCGCGCTCTCCACGACACCCGGAACCGGGTTATTGACCTCGCTGGGCCAGCATTTTCCCGTGGCAGTGTTGATCATTTCGGCGAGTTGTTTGGCGTCGAGACCCCATTTGGTGCCCATGTGCATTGCCTCGCAGGTGGCGATGTTGTTGATCGCGAGCTATCAATATCAGTAAAATGTAAACAAGTTTTCCAGAAATAATCGTGTACGTTTCGCTTGATTTGCAACAATTTTTCGCGGACCCAGACAGAAGACTAGGAACTTACCAGGTAGTTATTCACAAGCTTGCTCTTGATGCCGCTGGTGGGTGGACCAAGGAGGAGCACCCGTTTGCCCATCATTTTGAGCACAGCTTCTACGCGCGGGAAAAGTTCGGGCTGGGCGCCGACCATGAAGGTCAGTCTGCCTGCGGCGGCGCCTACGGCTCCGCCTGACATGGGCGCGTCGACAAAGCGGCCTTGGCGGGCGCTGGCTGTGGCATTCGCGACGCCAGCGGAGGTTTTCGGGTCGATGGTGCTGCAGTCTATGAAAAGGCGTTCGGTCTTGACGCGGGTGGTTTCTGAGAGGTTATCGGGTTTCAGCATTTCGCGGAAGACGCTTTGGACGTGGTAGGGTTGGGGGAGGACGGTGAGGATGGTTTCCTGTAGTGGAAGAGTTAGCGAGCTTATCCCCCGTTATGTTGGCTTGGGATCGGTGGAGATGCGAGACGAGAGGGTGCTTTCAGAGGATTGGCTTTGATATTTTTGGGTAATCAGATGAACAGCTTACGCTGCCAACTTAGATCATAGATAGAACAATATTGCTTCATCAGAGCAGTGGAAGGAGGTGTGCGCGCGTGTGTCTGGCTGGTGTATACATACCGCATTCTCGGCAACCTGCCGCACGCTCTCTACAATCTCAACATTGCCCACCTCCTTCTTGAACTGCTCGCAGACAGCCGGGTTGACGTCTTGGATGTATAGGCTGTCCGATTCGGAGATCTTTTTGCGTAGGTTGCGGGCCATGGGGTAGCCTGGGGAAGGACGGACGGCATGGTCAGCTGGGTACCACAGGTGGGAAGTGGTGACGCGCTGGCCCGGGGGGCGACGTCGTGCTCACCCATCTGGCCCAGTCCAATGAAGCCGTAGCTAGCATCTAATCTGCTTCTCGTCGCGAAGCTCCTTCTGCTCGCTGGTCCAGCTAGTCTGCTGCTGCTGGTACCGCCGAAGGCTTGCTTCAGCGGCGCCGCTGCCATTGACGTTGCCCGCATCGCTGTGACAGCTCTTTGAGTGTATCCAAGGTAAGGTAAGGTCAGCTGTCTGGCGTAGGTGTGTGGCTACTGTACACGCGCTGCTCGTCACCAGTGCATATCTTGACGCCTATGAGGTAATCTGTACAATCCGACAAGGGAAGACAGCAGAAGATGGAGCAGTACTGGAGTGAATGGACGATCACCTGATCACAGAGCAGAGCACACGACCGCTGTGCCAAGTCGCCGACCTGCAGGCGGAGGTGCCACCTCAGGCGTGCCCGGGACCAGACGGCAATGCGGAAGTTGGTTGGAGGCCGAGGGTGTCAAGGTGTGGGTTTGGTGGAGCAAACTTGATCTGAAGCTCCCTCCGTCACATCACATCATCTCCACACCCACTCCAGCTCTCCAGCTCTCTCCACTATTCCCCCAGTCCTCAATCACGTGCCTCTCTACTGCCTTCGCGTGGAAAGAAACGCGCTAGGACGGTATACCGCATTCGGTCTCTCGCTGTCAAACTGTAACACGCCCAAAAGAGTCATCACATGTATGCATGTCCCTTCATAAGCCTTGCAAGACACACGGTAGATCGACGATGATTCTTCGACGATAGCTACATGCCTACGCAGGACTGCTTCCCAATACTACTAACCGACCCCTTCTCTCACCCAAGTGCTGCTGTTTATCGCAGAGATGCTCCCATATCCTGCCGTTACACAATACTATCGGTCTCGAAATAAGGATCGTTAGGATCTAAGAACGTCGTCAGCCCAACGAACCCTCTCCACGACAATCCCAGCTAACTTACCATAAGGAAACCTGCTCACACAAAAAAAGCCCACAAGTCGGCACAGAACCTCTCCCCGCCAATGCCTCAAGCCTTCACCTGGACATCATCAACTTACTTCCTAACTACCACATCCCCCTTATACCCGTCCAAATCCGGCTCCTGGCTCGCCAAATCCACCGCACAAACCGCCTGCTCCTGCCCAAACGTCTTGACCTTCGTAACATTCTTGCCACCATCATAGTCAATCCTCACCATATTCACCGTTTCATGACTGATGTCCGTATCAAAGTAGTTCAAAGGCATGAATTGAATTCCAGAGTGTGCGGTCGTGAAGACGGTATTAGGGAGGTCGCCTGCGTCATGAGAAAAGGAGAATGGAAGGTTAGCACATCACCTCAATCACAAATTTCACCACGCAAAAAAATCCTCGTGGTGAAACTTGGAGATGGAAAGGGGCAGAGGAAGCAAGAGAGCCAAACCTGTATGCGGCACATGGTGCATGCCCAAATTAAACCACACGACCAAATCCTCTTGCTCGAGACTCTCGCCATCGAAGAAGTCATCAAAGTTGATCATAGGGTCGTACACGTCCTGGCCATTATAAGGGTGCGCAGACCTCGGCTCTGTGTCTTTGCGCTTCGAAACCATTAGGTCGTGGTGAGCCCAGTTCGCGGCGTTGACTAGGTTACTGGAGTTCTGAATCGTGAGGTGGATAGCTTGGTCGCTGGGCAGGATGCGGTAGCCACGGAACTCGCCGTAGGCGTTCGGGACGGCGGTATTGACGATTCGGTATTGAGTCTGGCCGTTGAAGTCCCAGAAGAGACGGCCATGTTCTTCGTTCTCAATGTGCGAGCGGCGGAGTTTCATGGTGTTGCGGGGATGGTCGGACCAGATATAATTCTCGGTCACGGGGACGTTCGTCGTGAATTCGAGGGTGTTCTCTAGCCCATAGATGTCGAAGTCGGCTTTGTAGTTCAGCACGTGGTCGTGCATGCTTCCGGAGAGGTGGTCGTGGATTTGGTAGCCGTAATCGGCGTTGTGAGCGTAGTAAGCGGATTGGATGTAGCCGCTTGCGCGGACTTCGACGTGGATGCTGCCGTCCATGTGGAAGGTGTAGGTAAACATGTAGTCGTAATTGCCGACCGTGCTGACGGTGCGGACGGAGAAGTAGATGTTTTTTGTGGCGGCGACGTAGGTGGAGGTGGAGTGGCGTTGAATGGGGTAGTCGGCGTTGAATTCGAAGAAGCAGATTGAGTTGATGTGCGTGTGGGTTGTTTCGGAGACGTAGAAGGAGGTATTCATGTAGGTGGCGTAGTTGGGGCAGTCGTAGCCGGGGACTAGCTCGAAAGCGTAGGGTCCGAAGCCGTAGTAAGTGTCGAGATATGCTGTGCCGGATTGGACTGGGTCGTTGCCCGCATAGTGTGCTAGCGCTTCTTGAAGACCTAGCTCATACAAAATGCGCTGGCCTTTGTACCGGATGTCGAATAGCGACAGGCCAGTATCTCGAGTAAAGCTGAGGTAGAAGCTGAAGCCCATCCACTCAACGTATTGCTCTTCCAGATCAACAGAATACCGAGGACCAGACGGCGCAACCGCAAGAGGAGGTGAAGCGTCGTCCATCGGCGGGACTGGGCCGTCCTGGTCAGTCCGAGCCCAGTCGCCTTCGACATTAGCTCCAAGCTTGGTGAAGTTGCCAGAGTAGTAAGCGGTACGGAACGCATCAGTCGTAGGGTAGTAGATGTCATTGTACAACCAGCCTTCCAGCTTCCACTTTGATGGATCTCGGCCGGTCACGTCGGATTTGAAGTAGAGACCCAGCGGAAGTAAAGTCTCGGCATCAAACTCGTCAACAGGCAAGTTCCAAAACGTATCCCAGCGAGTCAGCTTCCCATCATACTGCCATACCGGGTCTATACCCCAGATATCGAGCGTATCGTTCTCACGACCCAGGGCCGTGCCACCCCAAAGGTCCAGAGTGATATCTGCGATGGAAGCTCCGATCTTGTAAATGAATTCCGAGTACAGCGAATCGCTATCAGCATCCAGAGAGCGAATGCTGCCGCCCGTCTTCCGGGTGTAAGGATACTCGAGCGGCTGCCAGGAAGTCGTGCCGTTGACAACAGGGATGGGACCGACGAGGATGTCCGTGTAAGTTGGTTCCTCGGTAGCTCGAAGATCCAGGACAGCATGAGCATACCGTGTCGGCACTGTAGCATTACCGTCGATATAGGCCAGAACGTCAGTCTTGTTCGGCACCATGAGCTCAACGAGCAGTAACGAATTGTCCCATTCTCCTGCTTTGTCGGAGACCGTCAAGTTTAATTCAGGTTGGTGAAAGAGCCATTTGGCCACCGCCGCTGCCTCATCGTCCGTCAGTCGGGCCCACACGTTCTCCTTGGGTGCTTTGAAGTCCGGCGGCGAAGTTTCGACGCAGGCAGAACCACTGGTGAAGCTAGACTGCCGCTTGCTGTTCCATTTAGAGCTCTTAGCCAGCCGCGAGCGCGCACCTCTCACCCATGCTGCCTTCGGCTGAGGCGCTGCAAACACCTCTGTGGCCAAGAAAACGACCGACACAGCCAAAATAACAAAAAGACGACCGGCCAGTATCTTTACCATGACGATCTTGACGTTTCTGCAATAACGGACCTGACGAAAGGGACCTTTTGAAACACTTACCATTGACTCGGGCCTCTGGTCTCTTCTTCTACACCCGGTGCCTGGCCTAGTGCTGCCTTTAGATCGCCGAAACCTCGTGGCCGTTCAGGTACCGTCGCTTGTACGGCCCTGATATGGCTTGCTTATCAGTTTCGGTGGGGCTGAAGGCGGAGGATCGCGCTGCCGTGGACGTGTGCCTGCATGGGCATGAACGCGCGAAGGGCTGAACAAGCTTCATCGCATCCACCATTGGAAGCTCTTGGGTGGATGATGTGAGATTGTGGCTTTGCAGACAGGTGTGGTGGATGTTGAGGGTATAGGGATCTATGAAAGAGACACACGGTAGACACGAGAGTCACACACGATAACTTCACTTTCGGACTTCCTACAACATCTCAGGTCGTCCGACATGGCTTCTCAGGGCTACGTCCTGGTCGTTGTAAGGAAGCAGACGTCGTGACTACGGATCAGACCCGTTTATGCCAAGTCGCGTATAGTAGCGGGCGTCTCAAAGGGATCAAGCTCCTGGAGTCAGTCGTAGCCCGATCTTGTCCGGCGACGACCGAAACGCTCGCGGTAGAGTATCGGCCTGGTCAATCATCAATGGTGAACTCTGAAGCCCGCCAACAACGTCTCCTCTGATCCCATCTTATGATGCATCGTGACTCGGCGCCAAGCCCGAGACTTTTCAGTCGCTTCAGACCTCCAGCCGTGATGACTGAAACTGCTACGTCGGCCACCGCAGCCGTCACGAGTCACGACATGTCATTGTTGCGCAGGCACGACGGCACGCGGGCGGTCGCAGATGCTGTACCATGACGATTGAGCAGTGGGAGGCTGCAGCACTTGGCCATGCAACTACCTACTAGCATGGTCAGGATTTCAAGATCTGGGACGGCACGGCGGGGGGCTGGCGCTTCGTCGGCCGCGGTGTTGGAGGACGACGGGAAGACGTCTAGATGAGTGGAGGCGAATCCTACGTAGAAGGGAGACCCGTTCAGGCTGGATAGATGTACGTATTCTTCGATCGTCGACCTCACACGTGGGGCCACGATGGTCATGCAGCCTCGTCAGTACAACGCAATTTATTTAAACAAGCCCTTGCCGTAAGCAAGCAGAGCAAGCGAGGGGACTGCAACAAGGCTGCGAGGCACATGGAAGCACGACTTCTGGCCCATTCATTTGCCTTTCTCGACCAATCGTGTGGAGCATTTGAGCGAGTTGCACAAGGGTCGGCAGGTTCCACGCCCTTTAAGGCTGGCTGGCATCGATGGACGTCCTGCCTCCGTGCGTACTGCTGCGGTGGGAGGAGCAACAATAATGACTTTCGGTACTCAAAACGACAGAGTAAATAATACGGTACCTACCTTAGGTATGCCTTGCGGCTCGTCGACAGCGGGTTGCTAGGGGCCCGATCGAGAGCTCCCAGAAGGGACCCCGTCGGAGTCTCTCTCTTCCCTCGCGATCACGAGCAGCCGAAGCGCGGCCAGAACCTTTCTGACCTTAAGGTAATAATAACACGCTCGGACCGCTACCCACCACCCCCATCCCAGACGCTAGTTGATCGGAGGTAGTCGAGGTCACTTGAGGTGCCTGTGGTGCTCTCGCGAGGCCGGCAACACGGGAGCTGTTATGTATGCTTTTATGGACGGACGGGTCGATAGACGGATGTGTGTGTCGACGTCTGCAGCGCCACCTTGCTGGCTGCTTTCTCCCTCATTTCGTACGACTTGCCAATCAGTTTCCGCCGCTCTTCTTTCACGACGGAGAGAGGGGTCTGCTGTCCAGTGTTTTCAATCATCCTCAGTAGCAACCATTATACCTACATAACAGCCCCGCAATTCGCAATAACGGGGCTCGTCGCTCGCCTGCTGAAGGCAGACGCCCAGACCTCCCTCCAGCACCAACGGCGAAGTTACGAGCGTAGGGAGGACTAGACGCTCCGACCAGTCTCCACCCTCCCAGATTCACACGCTGCCGGCTGCAGGTGCGATCGAAAGGCTTCGCGCGGCCCACCTCTAGCACGTCGCCATCAGAAGCCACAACGGCCATCCCATCGTGCCTGTGCCCTTGCGCCCAATTTCCGCTGCACCTGGACGGCGACGGCTCACAAACAAACCTTCCACTCTCCTCCGCCTGGCCTGCACAGTACTTGGGAGTTCGACGGTCATTTGCGCCTCTTCATCATCATTGTTACCCTGACACACCTTACTTTACTAATCGCTTACTCTGTCGCAACGTCCGCCCTGCATCATCGCGCGCAGCGAACTGAAGCTCTAGCAGGGATTCCAGGGCAATGCGCCGCCCAGCTGAAACAGCCGGCCTCTGATAATGCCATCCTTCTGGCCGTTTAGGCGGAAAGGCGCGACCAAGGCCGCAGACCGTCACGCGCTGTCGGAGAAGGCGCCCACTACCACGCAGCCAGCAAAGGCCGCAACGACGACTCCCGCTGCGACGACGCCATCATCACCCGTCACAAGGCGCTTGAGCAAGCGGCGGCGCGCGTCGCAACACGACAAGATGCCCGCCCCGCCCTTACCTTTGCCTCAGCCCGCTCAGTCTGGCCGAGGCGGCGCGAAGCAGGGGTCCGCGGCCGGCAAGGAGAATGCTATGCCTGTCACGCAGCGCGGCAGCGTCGAAGACATCACGGCGCTACCGTACAGCCGCCGACTGAATTCGAGCCCGCATCTACGCCCTGTCGATCTAGAGCGGCCACACATTCCCTACAACTTCCGCCCCTACGCAACCTCGCAGACGAGTATTCAGCGCGAAGAGGCCAAGGCATCACGGCCGCAGACGATCAACTCGAAGCGGAGCACATACAGCGGCGCGCCGGAACGACGACGGTCAGGCAAGAAGCGCAAGGACGATGCTTTGCGCGAAGAAGAGATCCGGGCAATGAGTGTGCCTATACCGATACCGAAGCGAGCTGGTGAAGGCCCTCTCAGACGTGACAGCAAGAAGAGGCGCGGGATGCGAGACTCCGAGGTCTCGTTACCTCATCAAGACTCTATACACTCGACCATGTCTGGCATTATGGAGCAACGAGGTTGGGAGGTTGGTAGCATCAACATTTTCAGCGCGCGGCCCGCCGTACGCCTTTCTGGCACACCACAGTATCCCGGCTCGAGCAGTCTCCCAGCAGCTTCAAGCCTATCACGTCAGGGCTCGGCGCGAGTCAAGGACAAGACACCGGTGAGGAGCGACACAGCCAGGAAGCGACAGACCATTGGCGAGGATGCAGACGACTTCGACGCAAGCGACATCCGGCTGCTGATGGAGCGCGACGCAAATCGAAGGGAGCGGCGGAAACTGGAGCAGCAGGAAAAGCTCGATAGAAAGCTCCGCAACCGAGCAGGCAGGAATCGCGGTGACAGCGATCGCAGACTGAGGGAGGCGGAAGAGGCTAGGCGAGCAGAGGAGGCGAGGCGTTACGCGGAGGAAACGCAGCGGGCACGTGAGGAAGTCGCGACGCCCAGAGGTGTGCATCCCGCGCTCCGTGATCCGCCTGTCGTAAGTGATGAGGCAGCTGTAGGGCTCGGCATTGGCGCTGCTGCTATCGGCGTTGCGTTAACAGAGCCGGACCATGCGGACCCGCACGCCATATCTACCACAGAAGAGCTTGGGACTCAGAACACGGGCACCTACCTCGACTACGAGCCGCAAGAGAGCATACCGCAGAACCCATTCCAGGACACAGGAGAACCGCCGACGCCAAGCGAGCAAGATCTGGGCACGCCACGTGTGCCAGGCGCCTTCACGCCAATCGAAACGCCTATGGAGAACCCGATGGGGCAGATGGCACAGGCAGTGCGCATGCCTCAAACACAGACGCCACCGCTATCCCCGGTCCGTACCAACCGGACGGAACATAGGATCTCCCTGGCACCCTCTGTCCGCCCGCAGCGGCCTGTCAGTGGCCTTCCGCTACCCCCTCCCATTCCCATCGCCGATCGCAGAGTCTCGGAACCGAAAGACCGCCGTGCAGGAGGATGGGCAGCACTATTCCGCAGAGGTGGCACAGTGCGAGGGGGCGAGGAAGACCCATCAACGCCGTCCGAATTCTCGTTTTCCAATACCTCCCGGGAGTCGATGCGCAACCAGCCCTTGCCGGCGCATCTCGTCGACACCCTACCAGCTCCGCGTAGCAAATCCATAGGTGCTCCGGTCCGTGCTAAGAGCAGGTTCCGAGAAGACCTGCCGGAGATGCCCATCTCACCACCAGACTCGAGGATGCCGTCACCGGACGTCACTACGTTGGCAGCTGCGGCAGCAACAGCACGACGGGCGAAGAAATCGCAAAAGTCCGCCGACTTTCCGGACAAGGCGCGGAATTCAGACCCGGATCCGTCTGCCATTGGTCGCAACGACACGCCAGTCAGTCCGGGAGTACGCGGTCACGGATTGATGTCCGCCTCCCTCGCCTCAATAGACACCGAAGGCTCCTGGCTCGCCAGCGCCGGCAAACGCCAGTCCGGACAATCCGCGCTGAGCCGAAGCATCGGCTCCCTCAGACAACGAAAACCAGACTTCAACGCCAGCTACGAGGAACTCGGCGTCGACCGCGACGCCGAATACTTCAAACGCAAGACGCCCAGCCCCGCCCGCGCAGGCGCAGACCCGGACTCCGAAAGCGACTACGGCGACAACACGGCGACCGCCGGCGGTGCCGATCCAGCCTCGGCCGACCCTCTCACTGTCCACGACAGCGTCCGTCGCAAACCCACCTTCGTACACCGCAACTCGCGCGTCAAATCCCGCGAAGGCCTGCTCACTGAATACGCCAACGCCGAAGCCCCCGGCTCCGCGACCGCCAGCCCGGAAAAGGACCAATTCAAATTCCCCAGCTCCCCAGGCGAGGAGCCCGAGCTCCGCAGCGCCCGCAGCGTCAACTATGGTCAGCGCCATGCCCGCCAGGTGTCCGCCGGCAGCGCCAAGCTCCTCGATATCAAACGTCCTTCCATGGAAGCCTCAAACCGCGATAACATTGCCTCGGCCGCCCTCCGGCCCCCGTCCCCTGGCACAGCCGAATCCTGACACCCCTGGCGCCGCGACGGCCGACTGGCTTCTACCCCATTCACCATCCCATTGATCAATTTTCCTATGTCAGAAACTAGAGAACAAGCTTCACTACACGGCTTCCCACCTCCCAGAAGACAGAGGGGTGAAAAGAAGGAAGGGAAGGAGAGGGAAGAAACCCGTCATGTGTAAACGATCCCAACGAACTCCGCGCCCACGACACTCCTTTAATACAAAATTTGGCGCCATTCTCTTTTCCTTGTGATTGATTGAATCATTCTGCGATTGCGTAACTTTTTCAAAACCTCTTGGATAAACTTTTGTTTTGCTGGATACCCCCATCATCGCTGGGCCTGGCGACTGATTCTGGATGGATGATACACTGCCCCGCTACGTCCCTCCCGCCACTCAGCAGAAGGCGGCGGGAGTGGAAAGGAGCTAGGCTGGGACCTCGTGGTTGGGAAGATGGTGGGATTTGGAATGGATGTTGTACATTTTGGAGGAGATGGGATCTTGGATATGGTAGATCGAAACTGAGAATGGGAAAATTTGGGAACTGATAGTGAGGTGAGGCTGGGGATGGAGATGTGGGCTTGATAGGTTTGGCAATTGAAGCTTTTCGTTTTGGCTATTTTTCGTCAGGGGGTTTTCTATGGGCTTTATGTGTCGGTGGGAGTTTCTCCTTTGGTTCAGAATGGCCCATGTGCTCGTCTGGAGGTAAGGTAGCTGTTGAAAAAAGATCATTGTTGCGGGTACGGAGGCTGCTGTGCAGGTGTTGCGTTGCACTGGAAAGTGCACAAGGGCCATACAAGAAAAAGTCGGCTTACGATACGCAGTAGTACCTCCTCGATCACCTATAGCGATCTAGACCGCAATTTCTGCAACTCGAGCGACGCTGAGGGTCATAATTGTGAGCCTCTCAGCAAGGGGCGACGCAATGCCGTCGGTCGTTTCTCGGAAGACTTGAACTAACGAATATGTACAATAAGCAAGTCAACTGGCTCAAAAACCCGTCGGTTTTATAGTGTAGCGGTTATCACATCGGATTCTGACTACTTCAGAAGTTTCCGGGAACCCCGGTTCGATTCCGGGTAAGACCTCTTGTATTGGCACCTGTGATGGTTACTTAACTTTTGGGTTTTGGCCGCTTCGTTCTGTTGTCTTTTTCCATCGCTTGCGATTGTGATGTTCACACAGCTCCAACGGAAAGGTTAGGTGCTTATACTCAGGTAGAGAAGCTTTTTGCTAAGATAGAAGGATATGCTTTGCAAAAACGGGGCTACGACGTTGGAGGGGTAGCTTCTTTGGTGGGAAGGCAATCAATCATTGGGGCTTCCGTAAGCCGCAATGGTTAATTCATTGATTGAGTATTCTTGAGCGTGGCCAGCGGCTAAATCAATCCGTTATCGGCGAAGCCGCCCCGCCCCTCTGCAAGCTCCCCGCGGTCCCCTCACAACAACCCCGGAGCACGCCATGTGAGCCATTGAGGACTGCGGCCAACATTCGGCAACCGAATTTGACAAGTACGAGGTACAGCTAGGGACACATTATTCTTCTCTTCCAAAGCCTGTCGCATGACTCGAAAGCATCTCTTAAGCCGTTTCCGCTCCTTGTACAGCACAGCAGGCACCCTTCGGCAGCCGCACGCCGTCTCTAGCTTGCCGCTGCAAGGTCTCTTCCAGCATACCACTCGTAGGACCATGGCTTCCGCAATGGGCCGCCGCCTCGAAGGCAAGACTGTGGTTGTCACGGGCGCCTCTTCAGGCATAGGAAAGAGCACCGCTTTGGAGTTCGCCCGCACCTCGCCCAAGAACCTCAAGCTCATCTTGACGGCCCGGCGGATCGATGCGCTGAAGCAAGTCGCCGAGCAGATTAAGAAAGAAGTTGGCGATGGGGTCAATGTCTTGCCAGTCCAGCTAGATATCAGCAAGGCGGATCAAGTACGAAGCTTCATCGACAAGCTGCCTAAAGAGTTCCAGGAGGTAGACGTGCTGGTGAACAACGCTGGGTTGGTGAAAGGCGTCGACAAAGCCGGCGATATCAAAGAGGAAGACGTCAGCTCTATGATGGACACGAATGTGACGGGCCTCATCAACATGACGCAAACGTGCCTCAATGTCATGAAGAAGCGCGGCGAGAGTGGGCAAGGCGACATCATCAATATTGGTTCGATTGCTGGTCGGGAAGGCTACCCGGGCGGCAGCATCTACTGTGCGACCAAGGCCGCGGTGCGGACGTTCACTGATGCGATGAGGAAGGAGCTGATCGCGAGTCGGATAAGAGTGATCGAGATCGACCCGGGTCAGGTGGAGACAGAATTCAGCGTGGTACGATTCTATGGCGACAAGGAGAAGGCGGATGCGGTGTACAAGGGTGTGACGCCTTTGACGCCGGATGACATTGCAGAGACGGTTGTGTTCGCGGCGGGGAGGCCGGAGAACGTCATTATTGCTGATATGCTTGTCTTCCCGAACCATCAGGTAGGCCATCACCCCTCGCTCGTGGTTGTAAGATGTGGTGCTGACTGGAGACAAAGGCAGCGGCGACTGTCATGCACAGGCGGTCATAGACAGAGATGCTTGGCTGATGTTGTAAAAAGGCAGCTGCTACGGTTATGTACAGGAAGCCGGCCGCGTCAGATTCGAAACTCTAGCTCCATAGCTCAGGCTTGTTCATTCAATGCTCGACTACGGCAACGCTGCCCTTCATACAAACATCACTCGCCCTACCATAGCACCTCTCTGTACAGCTTCTCTCGCCTCACTGAGCGGATCATGCGTCCATACGAGCGCACCGTTGATTCTAATGCCTGCTTTCAGCACGTCACACTGCAAGAAGACTCCTTGCTCAGCTAACCGATCTTTCAGCAGACATAACTTGCTATACTCGTTCATGCCAGGTAAATCCAGAAAAGCTTGTCGCCACGAACTCGGATCACAGCAATTCTCGGAGCAATCATAACGGATCTCTGAAATCATCTCGCGGCACTGTTGAGATAGGCCCACGAGCCACCGTACGCAGACTGCCGGGTCGTTGAACTGGAAGGTGATGTTGTGGTAGAAGTTGGCGGCGCATTCTGACCGGATCCGACGATTGATGTTGAGGATTGGAGGGGATGTGTGTCCGTTATAGAGCTGGTAGGGACCATTTTCGCTGTGGAGAAGAAGTTCGTATATGCGGTTTCGGAGCTCTGGTGGTAGGCGTAGGCAGGACGGTGCTTGGTCTGCTACTTCCTGTGGCATTGTGCTGACCGTGTGTACTCACAAGACGTATCATACCTGGCGACTTTGTAACGCTGCTAGATTGAGTTGCGCTGCCTGCGGAACATCTTAAGTCTGACACAAAAAGTCCGCATGTTGGACCTATAACAAAGGGTAACCCGGGAGCTTGCAGAAAAGGGGTGGGTATCGATGTCTGTGGGACAAAGAACTTGAAGCTGCTCAGGCACAGGCTGGATCTCAAAGACTTGCATTGCTTCGCTGAGCATTCTTTGCGACACTAACTCTCCTTATGAGGTGGAAAGGCAGGCGTACAAGTATCTGGCTATACGCAAAGCCATTACCTTAAATGGGGCCATCAGCTCTCGCTATCTTCGCCTTCTCCACGGCGCTTTCCAGCAACGCCTTGATGATGGGAAGAAGCACTCTAGCACTTAAGCATGGATGAATACGATCTAAAATGTAAGCCGGAGTGTAGGCTTCAATGTGCCGTGTTCCGTGATGTGATTACGATGCGGTTGCTTTTACCGTGGCTTAAGCGAGCGCCTGGACCTCGCAGGTGAAAGTCTGTCGTCGAGATGCCATATACCTAGGTAGAAATGGGTATGGGACCAGTTATAAACAAGACCTACTTCGGACGACGGCACTTGGAGTTCACTGCTACTGCCAACCAATGCGGGGTAATCCCAAAACGGAAGGTGCGGACTCCTTCCGATCACGGCGGGGTATATGCGGGTACCTAGCTGCTGTAGGTCTTGCATGCACACAAGATTCATAAGCATGTGGACTGTAAGGGCCTCACGCCGACGTGTACACGACTGAATCATTCCCTCTCCTTGCCTTTTCCTTTATGTCCTCCCTACGTCTCCTCAACTCTTCTCTTCGCCGAGCAAGCACAGTCTCATCACATCTTACCCCAAGTCGCACGACGTTACGCACGATGGCTTCCCTGCCAAGTACCATGAAGGGCGTGATTATTGAGAAGACAGGCGGCACCGAAGTCCTGCAATACAAGACCGATCTGCCGATTCCCACCCCCAAGGAGGGCCAGGTACTGGTGCACAATGAGTTCGTCGGCGTAAACTACATCGACACGTACTTCCGTACCGGCCTATACCCAGCTCCCTCCTTCCCCTACATTCTAGGTCGCGATGGCTGCGGGGTGGTCCAAAAGGCCGGCGGCGGCGAGACTTACGGCTTGAAAGACGGAGATAAAGTGATCTGGATGGCGGAAGGAGCATACGCTGAGTATACCGCTGCGCCAGCGGCCAAGGCAGTCAAAGTCCCGGACGGCATGGACAGCAAGATGGGCGCGGCTGCAATTCTGCAAGGTCTTACGGCGCTCACGCTGATCCGGGAAGCGCACCATGTGAACAAGGGCGATTGGGTGCTTGTCCACGCCGCGGCCGGCGGCACCGGGCTTTGGCTTTGCCAGCTGCTGAAAGCAGTGGGAGCCAACATTATTGGCACAGCGTCGACGCAAGAGAAGGTTGATCTGGCGAAGAAGGCGGGAGCTACACATATGATCAACTACAGCCAAGACGATGTCAAGTCCAAGGTCATGGAGCTTACGAAGGAGCAAGGCTGCATTGCCATCTTCGACGGCGTCGGCAAGAGCACCTTTGATCTCTCGCTGGAATGTGTAGCGAGGAAGGGAAGTATGGTGTCGTTTGGAAACGCTTCGGGTTCTCCGGCGCCGGTGACGATCGCAAGACTGACGGCAAAGAATGCGAGGTTGATGAGGCCGACTCTGTTCAATTACATTGCGACGAGGGAGGAGTTCGATCACTATTCTAAGGAGCTGTTTGATTTCATTCTGAAGGACAAGTTGGATGTGAGGATTCACGAGGTTTACCCTCTCAGCCAGGTGGCCAGGGCACATCAGGATCTTGAGGGCCGGAAAACTACTGGCAAGCTGATGCTGGATCCGTCGAAATAGGAATCTAAAGTGAAGTGGTCTGGCACACGTATTGAACGATGTCTAATGCCATGTCTAGCGTGTTTGGCGAGCCGCCATATAATGCGCATTGATCCTCCATGTCCCATCAAACCTCTCACGTGACTAGATCTGGTACAGCCTCTGGCCAACTACCCCAGACCAGCGCTCTATCACCCCAGCGTTGTGGATGAGGCGCTAAGAAGCGAACCTTCTTTCTGCTCTCGTCTATGTCCGCCACGTACAGGAAGCCCAATACGGCGCTGTCCCGGATCATCACCTCGCCGCTGCTCCCGGGGCAATACTTGACAGCCATCAGCGAGCCAGTCATAGCTACGCTTGGCGTCACTTTTTCGAATGTGCTGGATGCAGATGCTGTGCCTGTGCCCATGTCGGGAGTGTAGTCATCGTCGTCATCCGCTCGGAAGCTTGACCCGGCTTCGATATCCGAGGCGGCTTTTGCGCGGTAGATGCTCAACTCGCTAAAGCTGATGGAGTGAGAATGTGGATTCAGTGACTCTCTGGCTGAGCCGAAGAAGTATTGTCTGACTTGCGCTACCCGTAATTGCCTCATATACCCTTGATCTCGTTCAACCGCACCACCTGGTTTCGTCAGTCTGAGCACGGATATTGCATCCTCCGCTGATCTGCCAGCACTGAAGCGCCGGTTGAGGTCATTGAGAAGCTTTTCGGAGCCGGTCGTGATTATGAGGTTGATGCTAAACTCGGAGGCGACGTGGTTCAGGCAATCGTAATTGCTTTTCGGGTCGTTGAGGCTTCCAGGCGTGTCTATGATGAACCCACTATGCTTTGCGGCTGGATCCTCCTCCATCTTATTAGTCACGCTTAGAGCCATGCGCGTGATGACAGCTTTGTAAACATCTGGTTTCTCTGACGGCGTAGAGTAAGGGTAGCTGTAGATCAAGGGGTTCTTGACAGGTGTAACTGTGGGTCCGGAGATGGGAGCAATGCCAAAGCCATTCTCCACGTCTACTTGCGAGCTCACCGTCACGGCGGTAAAGCTGGCTGGTGGCGCGAGGAGGCCTTCTTTGGGATCGAGGTTGATAATCGTGGGTGTGCGTCCGGCCTTGACAGCCCAGGTCCCTAGGCTCCGGACCAGACTGCTTTTCCCTGCGTTTTCCGGCCCGACTACCATCACTCTCGGTCCGCCATTGACTTGCGCGTCATCTCGGGCAGTCTCCAGCATACCATGCAGGCTGAGCCATTCGACCGCATACTCCGTTTCCTGTGCCGAGTACTCGCTCTCGGCCTCTCCACTGATCTCTAGCTGGCATCCTTGCCAAGTAAAGATAGCACCTTTGCAGCCCGCAAGACTATATGTCTGACCAGGTGCCAATTCAACTCCGAAAAGCTCAGCGTGGCCGGAGAGCAGCTTGATGCTGTAGGGCTGGCCAAATGCTGCTTCGAAGCGCCATTCCGATTGCGCCTCGAGATCTTCCTTGCGGGCAGCTTGCTCGACAGGTGGCGGAGCTCCTGCGCCGTAGACTGGTGTTGAGCTGGAGTGGAGACCTAGTCCGGGAAGCGAAAGGCCTGGTAGTGCCATGGACGTCGATGTTGTTGATGAATGTTTTCTAAGCTGAGCTAGCGCGCCTGCGAATTTGGGATAGTTCGCGCTTCGTGGTCCGAGCGTCCAAGTGCATGCCATTGGATTGCGCAAGAATTGTTCTCTGCATTCACTTCACCATTGATCGGCGACATATGACTCTTTGAACATGATGTCGGCTCTGCGGATTGAAGCGCCACGTTAGATCTTCTACGGGTATGGAAATCGTTCTCTTTAGCAAGGCGACTTTCGACAAATGAGCACGACCCAGCAAAGACTGCATCTTCATCGATGACCAAAGCACGTGAACCATCAGGAGGAGATGTATGCTTATGCTGCTAGGCACGAGCCGTCAACGTCTTCTTTCGAAGAGTGGTCGACCTCACATCGAAAGGCTTATTACCTGGCCTTATTCCCGAGGTTGCTGATTGCGGAGAAGGGCGATCACTCACCATTGCGCATCAGCAACGGGCAACAATTATAGGTCAACCTCCCTTCATTGTTCTCGCGCCAAGTGCAGCGAAAGCTTCGACTTCACGAAGATCTTGAAAGCATGAGTCATTACATGCTCCATCGCGGATTCAGTCCAGCTGTATGGGAAGCCCTTACACAGGGCAGGCATGGCGTTTGGGCTCTGTCACAGAACCAAAGGCCGTCTGTCCGCATATCTAATTCGCTCAACCAATACAATACAGGGAGCAGGAGAGCATTCGGCACGACTCATCGTCTACGGCACGCTCAGCCCACTGAAATCGACGGCGTCGATAAGCCCCTGCCACTCTCCGGCATTACAGTAGTATCTTTGGAACAGGCAATAGCCGGCCCCTACTGTACACGGCAGCTGGCCGATCTTGGAGCCCGGATCATCAAAATAGAGCGTCCGGGCCGAGGCGACTTCAATCGAGATCACGACCAACGGATTAACGGTCTCTGCTCTCACTTCGCCTGGACGAATCGTAGCAAGGAGAGTTTGGCGCTCGATCTGAAGCAACCAAATGACCTAGATGCACTGAAGAAAATCGTAGCCAAGTCCGATGTCCTTGTGCAGAATCTGGCTCCAGGGGCGACAGAACGTATGGGACTGGGCTACGAGACTCTCAAGGAGCAGCACCCTAAGCTGATCGTCTGCGACATCTCTGGCTATGGATCGACAGGGCCATACAAGAACAAGAAAGCGTACGATCTCCTTATCCAATCCGAATCTGGCTTCTTATCAGTGACCGGCTCACCAGGCCAGCCGGCCAAGTCAGGCATCAGCATCGCAGATATCTCTGCTGGCACTACAGCCTTCAACAACATCCTTGCCGCGATCATCCAGCGAGGCAAGACGGGCAGAGGTAGCAGACTAGACGTGAGCATGTTGGAGTGCATGGCGGAATGGATGACCTTTCCAATGTATTACGCCAGCGATGGTGCAGCACCGCCGGCTATGAGCGGCGCGGAGCATGCATCAATCTACCCTTATGGCCCGTTTGACACCGGCGGCGGTGGAACGGTCATGCTCGGCATGCAAAATGAACGTGAATGGCAGATCTTCTGCCGAGAGATTCTAGATCAGCCGGATCTAGTGCACGATGAGCGCTTTGCGAACACGGCTGTGAGGTCGAAGAATCGGAAGCAGCTCCGCGAAATCATTCAAGCCGCGTTCAGTAACATGGATGCAGATACCGTTTTGGACAAGTTGCAGGCAGCCGGTGTAGCAAACGCGAAGCTGAACGACATGGCCGGGCTCTGGGCGCACCCTCAGCTCAAAGCCAGGGATCGATGGACACAAGTCGATACCCCAAACGGTGCAATACCTGCTTTGAAGCCTGCAGGTGCCTCAGCAGGCTACGACGTACGCATGGACCCTATACCCTCCGTAGGCGAGCACAACGAAGCGATATTCAGGGAATTCGGGATTGAGAGCTAGTCTATCTGGGTATCTTAAGCAAGAAGTGTGTAACGAACGCCGGCGTTGAAACCTCAACAGGAGTTTGCGCAGCCTCTCATCCTGCCAGGCTAGAAATCAGCTGATCCATCTGATCTTCCACGTTCTTGATGCCCTTGACGACATTCTCATCTCTACCCTTTCCAGGCGTCCAGGTCGCATGCGCAAAATCAATCATCTTGACCTGGTAAGCCGTCGGCGGGTCCTCTTCGTCCTCCTCTTCCTCTTCAACACTCTTCTGCACCTCGCCGGGCGTTGGCGCCTTCTCCTGCAGCCGCGGCGTCTTTGCTTGACCGGCCATCAGCGAGTCCAGAGCCCCTGTGTCGCCTTCGTAGACTATCAACAGGCTTGCACTGTACATCCGCGATTCCGCCCTCTCAAGCACGTGTCTGCACTTGGCGATCTCGGCCTCGATCGTTTCCAGTAGCTCGGCCGCCTCGTCGGCTTTCAGCCCTGTGGCGAGGCCGGCGAAGAAGGTGGCGAAGCCATCGCTGATATTGTCCGCGTTGAATTTGCGGCCGTAGAATTTGTCGTAGACGTCGTAGCTATTGCCGTTCCATACTTTCATGCCCGCGATTCTATAATTCAGCGAGCCGCTCGTCGTCTCGGCGGAGACTTTGTCTAGCCGCTCGGCCTTCTCTGAAGCCGTCTTCTCTGGATCGTACAGCCGCGCGCCTAGCTTGAGGTCCAGTACGTTAGGCTGTTTGAAGCCGTGTTCCAGGTTCTCTAGCACGATTGCGGTCTCGGTGGCGATCTGCAAGCCGTGTAGTCGCTCGGTCTTCTGAGCTTCGCTGGTGGCTAGAAGATCGTGTGCGGCGGTGGAGTCGACGGCCTGTGCCGGAGCACCCAGCGAGAGCGTGCCCATGAACGTTGGCATCAGCTCGGCGAATTCTGGGTGCTCCTGGAGCGTTTGCTGGTAGAATTGGACTTCCGAATCGGTGCAGGGTTTGATGAGCATTTCGCCCGTGGGGTCCGACATGACGCCGTCGTGCCCGGCGGCTGCGTTTTCGAACGCCTTCAAGGTGGATGTGTCCAGTTTTTTCGAATTGCTTGCCATATTGATGGTAATGTCGATGTTGTCTTGCGTGTTGCTTGAGGTGTCTGTCTGGCTGGAGAGAGGCGCGCTGGCTTCTACCGAGTAAAGCTCCAGATATGAAGTTGGGAACGCCACTTCTAGGTTCTCTTCGCGCCGGACATGTGCATCTGAAGCTTGACTCTATCGATCTTCAACGAGCTGCTGGTTGGTTTTGTCGTGGAAGACAATGACATTCGACAAGGCTGAAGACCGGCGCTTGGCTGACGTTGCTCGCCCCTTTCCACAGCGACTGTGCCCCTTCGGCAATGTTTCGGCCGAGGAGCTGCAGGTGCGTGAAGTGGCACCTGCAGGCCAGGCACGATTGTTGCCTTAGGCATATTGCGCAATGTTCAGCGCGCCTTCCCTCAGGCTGTCGACATGAACATGACATGATGAACACCTCATCCTGTGGAAGCTCGTGAGAACCATCACCGCCATGTACCACGACAACGTGAAGCTGATATGAGATGAGATGAGATGGAGTGAATGGACTGCTGGACTGAGGCACACCTCATGAACGCGCCGCTCACGTGAGGACACACTCTGTCATCTGATGAGCGACCCTCAATCCTTCATCTTGACGCGAATCGCTCCTGCAATACAAACACGGGTCGCGTTTGCACCCGCAATAGCCTTCTCAGACTGACACCGTTTGCCCCTGCCATTGTTGCTTACAGGTAGGTGAAGTTCGCCAGAGAACCTCTCACTGAAGCATAGGTCTTCATTTCGCGCTCAACCGGTCATTCAAAAGCAAACAAGTGGCACCTCCTAACAGCAGTCATTGAACACCTCTTGAAAGCGCGAGCAAGCGGAACACCGTTGACCGTCTGCGGGGACACGAAGAAGACAAAGCTGTCACGACTCTCGCCACCCAGAAATTTATTTGCATTAGCAATCCACGTTCCTTCATATACCGTATACGGCCCCAGTGAGGACACATAGCTTCTTCCCATCAACTGGGACTAAGGCGGGTGGACATCTGTCAGCACCGAAGTCCGTCATGTCGACCGCAGCAACCCATTCGCTCGGCTCGGCGGCCAATGTGGGCGACTCTCCACCACCGATCACCGTGTCAACATGGACCCCTTCGTCCGAAGTGGAAGAGACCTGCCCAGTACAGCCGGCACGATACCATTCGCAGGCGGCTGAGATCCTTCGCCAGGTCGAGTATTACTTCAGCGATGACAATCTTCCGAGTGACGCACATCTGCTGGGCTTCACGGGCAGAGACGGTACGAACCCTGTCAGTATCAGCCTCGTCATGAGTTTCCGAAAGATGAGAGGCTTCAAGCCCAAGTCTGTTGTTCGAGAGGTTTTGAGGTCGAGCAGCCTGGTTGAAGTGGTCGATGCCCACCACATCAGGCGTAGGTTCCCACTCACTAGGCCATTGCTTGTGCCACCGAGGATCGACGAAGCAAGGTTGAAGACGGAGATTGCTCTAGCAACTAATCCGAATCTGAGTAAGAACATGCTCAAGCCGACCGGCTTCGAGGCAGATGCCGTTGAGGCGCCACTGACGGACAAAGAGAGAAGCCTGTACAACCCAGAGATCAACTTTATCGGCCGTATTCAGACGGCAGTCAATTACTTCGCAAGCAAGCGCAAGATGCATCAGAACCTCCTTGCTGTGTTCACCAAGTTCCTACTGTTTGGGGGGTTCTCGGGTGGTGCCAACATGTTTCAAGGTGGCATGTCTCAGCAAGAACTGAAGAAGAAGGAAGGCCTTACCGACGCGGAGATCAGAGAGCGATTGCAGTATTATGGGGTGTCTGGGCAGGTGCAGCAGGCTATTTACGCCCAAGCCGAGGACCAGGGTCGACCGGCGATCTTCGTGGTTGACTTCGAAGCCATGGCGAAAGCATTCCTCTCGTCCGAATTCATGGCCACGTCCCAATGGTACGATGAGAAGGTCGTGAAGACCGGCGTGCAAGTCCTTCGCAGCTTCTACAAATACCTGCTCGTGCATAATGTATGCCCAGAGTACGAGCATCAGCTGCATGCTGCCTGCAGCGTCTGCGATCAAGCCGAGGAAGAGCTGCCTAAGCTTGCAACAGTCGACAAACGTCTTCCAGGATCTTTCAACGCCGCCTGCTCCACGCTGTTCAACGGCAGCTACGCCAGTCTGCACCTTGATGCCTCCTCTGCGTCCCAGGACAACAATGACGGTGGCTGGATACTGAGGGCCGACAGCATCGGCATTTCCAAGCATGACGCCAAACTCGTCTTCTGCGCCGGCTTGGCGTCTTACGGTACCGACGAGCAGTACGAAAAGGCGAACGCTGCGTTCGACAAACGCGGCCAGCAGATCAGTACAGTCTCTGCGGAGACGCTGGGCCTGGAAGTGATCCGAATCGAAATGCCAACCGAGGAAGTCAAGAACATGTATGAGGAGCTCAACAGCAACGAGCAAGACTCCCATCAGCTATCATGCATCCAACCGATGGGCAAGCTCATTTGCAAACGCTGGAGGATTCCATATGCCGCGCCGACCGACCTACCCAAGCACCTCCTCTCGTCTCCAGCCGCCGATGAGGAATTCACCTTTATCGTCGAAGCCGAAGTCCTCGCCTTCTGCTATCCAGGCATTAGACTCGACTGTTGCATCAAAGTGCTCGATCTGGGTATTGCGTGGATCGAAAGCGTCGACGCCATCTTTCCGAGCTTCTATCTCTGGCTGCCGAACGAGCAAGTCTGCGGAAAAGATGCTTGGAAGGAGCCTGGGCCGCCAAAGGCGTGGATGAAGAGGCAGCTGGAGAAGAAGTCGGGGAGAGATGTGTCGGCGCCTAAGGAAGTTGATAAGGGTGTTGGTGATTCTGATGGTGATGAGGATGGTGGGGAAGGTAGTGATGAGGGGAACGATGGCGCTGCGTCGGGTTTTGAGAATTTTCAAGGGGATGGGATTGTGTATGAGGGCGAGGGTTTCCAGAGCGGTAGCCGCGTGTATGGAAGCGAGGATGAGGACGAGGACGAGAGCGACTACGATAGCGCTGAGGAGGATGAGTGACATCTTCCGAAGAGTGTTGCGTGAGGAACTGGGCGGTCACAGCAGCCTGACCTGGTCCATTGCTCTGAAGCTGCTCCTCAGTCCATGACGATCCGTCCGCCCGCGGTCGAGGCAGCAGCAGTGACTGAGCGTTGCATAGACAGCACGCGTAGCGAGGGAACGAGTAGATCTTTGCTAAACAGAGGAGCCTCAGGTTGAGCCGAAGATGATTCTGGATCTTTTACTGCGACCGTCTGTCTGCCAGCTTCCATTGCCATCGTTCGAACGCTGACGTATTGCCGTCCTGGTATGTAGAAGGGCTTTTTGATTCGACTGGCATGGCGCAGGGGTCGGTTGTGAACCAGGGGGTCTCAAAAAAGAGAGATATGATTCCTGTAAAGGCTCACTGGACTTCTTCGTCATCACCCCTGAGCGTTCGGTAGACCTGGGGGCGGCCAGTGGGTAAGATTGGCGGATTTTCAACGCCGCTCGCATTCTACCCACGTCACTGTTCTGTCTGCATGTGCAGCCTTGCCCCGGTATGTAAACACTTGTCGTGACGATTGCAGGGCAGCTTGAGCTGCACTGAGCTGCCATACTCGTGTGCGTTCACCTACCTCGAGCATTCGTAGATGGAGGTTGTAAATATACACGTTCTTATACACCAAGCCACATGAGATGAGATCCCAGCGCCCGCTCTTGACCTACCTACGCCTGCCCTATGCAGCCCGAACAGCTATGCTTTTGCACCCTGGCCGCCCCAGCTTATCAACGACACTTTCTGAAGTGGTTTTGGGTTCGTTCGCTTCTTGCTCCACACACTGCGCGTCCTCTTCTCCCAGCCCTGCTGCATCCTCGCTTGCAACGCTATTGAATGGTCGTTTCCCCCGATTCCTTTGCCCTTCCTATTCGACTGTTGCGTGGCCAGCGTCAGAGCTGGCTCCAGAGCCGGCGCCCGATACGGATATGCTGGGGTCTACAGCGATCATCTCGGCCAGGATGTCAAGGATCGGCTAGGTCCATAGTCAGCATACACACGTCCCTATTAATTCATAGTCTGTCCAAACTCACCTTCGGCACCGTCTTATCATAGATACTGATAAGTTCCCTCGGCTGCGGGTACACCTTCAGCGCCTTGTAAAAGCACAGCGCCGCATCCACCGGGTCACTCCCATCCGTGCACATGCCCTCACCCCTCGCGACCTCCTGCATAAAGTAGCCTTCCGTCTCCTCCGGATCCTTGGGGAAGCCCTCCTCGTTCGCCTCGTCCACCGCGCGCCGGATCTTCTCCTTCTGACCCCGCTCCGCCGACTTGGCCTCGATTTCTTCGATCTTGGAGACCTTTTTGTGCTGCTTTTTGAGCTGCTTGCGGAAGTCGACGTCGTTTCGTCGTCGGTAGTCGAAGTAGACGGCGTAGGCGAGGCCGGCGGAGGCGATTACGCTGACGGAGGCGATGGCGATGGTGGAGAAGGAGAGTTGTTGCGACGGCTGGGTTGCGGCCATGATGGGAGTGTGGATGGGGTTTGTCGCCAGGCGCGCTGGATGGATGGATGGTTGTTCTGTTGTTGTAGAGCTGATGTGTTGACGGGTTCAATTTCGCTTGTTAGGCCGGAGAGGTGAATGATGGTTGATGAGACGAGCTCGCAATGTACTTGAAGCTCTCAAATTTACGATTCGGCTTTGGCTTCACTAGCGTGGGCCGCAGCGCAGATGCCGCGCGAATCATGCCGTTTCAAAGGTGCTCTGTTACACTGTTTCTATACAAATGAAGACGTAGCCCTACATGAATGGAGGTCCAGTAGACAGTGTTGCTTCCTTGTAGCAGTAAATCACGTGATTAGGCGGCTGATCGCGAGTCCTTCGTACTACCTGTTAGACGACCTACATCTGTACAAGCACGGCTACCAGAACCCTGTATATAATAGGTAAGATAGCCTGTTTCCTGCGGGGACACCCGTTACGAGTGACCCTTACCAACAGCGCATGCACACCAACCTCACATCTCCCCAGCTGTGTACACCCTGAATGAGATTTGTATATGATGTCGGAAGAGAAGAGCAAGGGCATATCGCTCCGCCGTAAGAAGACGAACCGCCCTACCATCTCCGCGCCCCGCCAGATCTCCCAGCCCTCTGTCATTCAATCGCGAGACCGCAGTCAGGATAGCAGGAATCCGTCATTATGGGAAACGCAGAGGAACGGCTCCGACGCCACCGGTCTCTCTGTACCCGTCAGGGAGCCACGCCCAAGTCTGGGGGGCGAAAAGACCAGCGACCTCGTAAAACGGAGGTACAGCACGCGCTTCGTCACAGGCGCGCAGGCAGGACAATGGGGCGATGGAGGGCTGGTACCTCCCATGCCTGCTATGCCGATTTTGCCCGCTCGATATGCGCGTAGTCAAAGCCGTGGTGACAGCAGGTCACCTTCACACGATGGACGAAGCCCTGATAGATCCCGTGGGCGCGGCAGACTACGTGTCGACCCAAGAGCACTCCGAGATGGAAGTCTGCAGGCGCCGCAATACGTCCAGAGCATTCTGTCAGATGCGACGGAAGAAGACATAAATGTTTACCAGCAGGAGCTGGCGGGCTTAAAGGCACACACAAGTGCCGAGCTGCAGCATAACGTCTACCAGAATCGTACGCAATTCATCAAGATCTCCAAAGAGGCTGATAAGCTACGCTCGGAGATGAAGATGCTGAGAGGATTGATGAGCGACCTGACTACCTCACTCGGCCATGCTACGAACGCAGCAGGCGGACCGGATTCTTTGAGCCCGACTTCGGCATTGAGTCTAGCGGACAGGAAACGCGCTAACCGCAGCTCCGTTGCCAACCTGGAAGCTCTATGGTCGACGCACTTGCAGACACTATGGAAGCGGGTGGAAGGCAGTCAGAAGTACTTGCCGGCTTTACCGGGCAGGCACATCATCATGGAGAGTCAGAGATGGGTGGAGCTGAATGCAGCGACGTGGAAGCCGAGAAGACGCGTCGCACTTGTGCTGTTGAACGACCATTTACTAGTAGCGAGCGAGAAGAAGCGTAATGACCTTCTGCCAGGCGGACAAGGAGGCGCGGCAGGGAACAGGTTGTCCATGTACAACCCCGGCGCCGTCAGCGCAAGCAGCCAAGTTCAGCCCACTACCCTCGTTGCTGAGCGTTGTTGGGCGCTTCAAGATGTCTCGCTCGCGGACATCAGTAGCCGTGCCTCTGCCTCCATTGGGCATAACAACAGTCGCGAGAACAATGCCATTGCCAACGCCATCAACATTCGCGCAGGCAACGAGTCACTGACATACGCAATCACTGACTCTCCGGAAAAGGCTGGTCTGCTAGTTGCCTTCCGAAAAGCCCAAGAAGACCTGCGCAAACAGATGGCCGCTGAACATGGCCAGCGTGAGCGACACCTAGACGAGCTCGCCCAGCTAAGCGGTCGCGATCCCAGACTGCTGAAGAAAGCCGCAAGAGAAGAGGCCGAGCGCGAGAAAGCGGCTGGGGGCGGCGGCGGCCTCCAGAGAAGCAACAGCGTCCTCGTCGACGCCGAAGGCCGACAGCAATCCATCAGGTGGGTTGAGAGCCAGGTCGACGGCCTCGATATCGACATTGCTCTCCAACACTCTGAGGAAGCCGTCTCTCGCACGGAGAAGTTACGCAAATTCGCCGACAGCATCAGAGGCAACCAAACAGCCCAAGACATCATCCTCGCGAAAGTCGACGAGCGCGCAACAAAGCTCGCGCAGATCATCAGCCGGCAGCTCGCGCAAACCTCGGCAGGTGCTGAGAGGACGAAAGAAAATGTCTCCTGGCTTCTCCGCCTCGGCTTCGAGGACCTCGCGCGCATCACTTACCTCTCCTCTCGTACGGAGACTCTGCGGCTCCGCACACGCAGTCTTCCCTTTACCGGCGCTCTGCCGCCTTACCTGCATGCTCTGGCTTTCACGACTTTTACTCTGCTGCTGCATACTTTCCGTACGTTCTCTGGGAGTTTCCCGCCTAGTAGTGGGAGTGCGGTGGTGAAGTGGGGGAAGGAGCGGGTGGATGAGTTCAATGAGGTTTTGGAGCGGCAGTTGAGTGGAGTTGAGGCGGGATCTGAGGTGTGGGTGGAGTGTTTGCGGACGGCGAGAGAGCAGGCTTTGGTTTTGGCGGATGTGGGGGTGGACTTTAGTAGTTTGGTTGGGAGAGGGCTTGAGGGCGAGGGGGCTGGTGGTGGTGCGGTGGGTGTGGCCAGTTGACGGAGGTGATCAGGAGTTGGACTTGCGAGCTTTGGATGGATGTTGTAGCTGATATCTGCGCGTATTGACGCCGCGATTCTCTCTGATATGCGGTTGGAGGAGTGGATAAAGCGGTAAGGTCGCGAACGGCACGCGACTGCCTGATCGCGCTTTCAAAGCGCGGTCTCATTTCCTTTCATTTCGCTCCTTCCACACTTTATCCGCCACCTCGATGCTTTCAACACACGAGGCATACATCAACACAACCTCTTCGAGAATCGGCCTAAAACACAGAGCTGCAGCGGAGTATCGGATCGCAGCAAAGAATCGCAGAACACATGATGAACAACACACCGGCGAACGCGACGGAGCGGCTGGCGAGACTCGACCCAGTCTATCAACGCGAGGCGCTCGGTGCTCTGCAGGCAGCTGAAGCGCGCATGTCCGCCGACTTCATCGAGCGCGTACATAGTTTGACCCCGGAGCTGTACGAGATGGTCAAGGGATATATCTTCCACAGCGGATGCGCCTTCCATATTGAGCGCCAAGTCGTCAAAGTCGACAAGGATTACAGGCCGCCTGCTTTGCTACAAGTCGACCGTCACACAAGGTTGTGCACGCTGTTTCACTATTACCACCGCTGTATTTTCGAAGTCTGCGACGAGGAGACGTTGATGAAATGGCTGCGGCCATTTCGAGAACGAGAAGACACATTCTCATTGCTTTTGTATGAAATAAGGTGTGATACGCGACCAAAACAACAGGCTGGACCCGACACGTTCTCTTCAGGGAAGAGCTCAGAGTACATAGAAAAGCTTCGAGAGAAGCTTCAAGAAAGGGCGCAGATAGTCGAGACTAGCAAGCTTTACTTCCGCCTGTTCGTGAGAGTTTGGGATTCCGGCCAGAATGAGATGGTCTGGGTGCCGAGACCAATCTACACAGGCATGAGTATGCCACGAAGAGACGAATGCGGTTTTCTCATCGGCCCATGAATTTAGCATGCGCGGGCACTGACACAAGGTACTCAGTCGCTGTTTGAGTCCAACGTTGCAAAAGAAGCCGCTGATGATTTTCAAAGATTTCCTATCGATGTTCGACTTTGACGGCTAGTTCGCACACAAGCATCGAGGAGCAGAACAGCTGGCTCATGATGGAGAGACCATCGCTTCGTGAGGTCTTCCCATCCTCGAGCTCGGAAGATGATTTAGCTGACATACCAGTTAGCCTAGTGAAACTCTCAAACCTGAGTTGCTTGACCATGCACTGCTGTAGCTGTGCTTCTACCACCAGTTCGGCTATGGGCGAGGGCAGTGGTTGGGGGATGAGAGCTGGGGAGGAGGAGCGTCAGTGTTGCACTATCGCGGCTGCGTATGGCATGCGGTGTTTTGGGCGACGATGTACGTATTAGAAAGGTCAATGGAAGGCCGGACACAGCGGAGGCTCGTAATGCTGAGCTCAACCCGCTTATCCACGAAGCACATTGCGCTTGATCCTCAGCACCTCCCGCAAAAGTCTAGCGGCGTAGGAAGTGCGACGTCTCGTCGACTACCAAGACCGATTCTCGCGGGTGCAGGTACTATACAGAGCCTCGATAAAGCTCTACCCACGTAAAGAACCGACAGGTTGCTCGACTATAGGATGACTTCTTTAGCCTGCACGACGGATGTACAGTGCCTCTGCTAGAATCTGTCTGCGCAGAGAATGGGAAGCGCCTTTCTAGATCAAACAGACTTTTGTGGAGGTCCAGTAAGTCTTCACTTCATGTTGGATACGTGTGTTTGATACGCTCTCTTCCCAGGAGACCGGTGCAACAGATTTTCACTACTACCACGAAGCAAAAGCCGAGTCTGACACTTGTACATTCGTTGGTGCGTCTTCAACATTAAAAGTTGAATACTTCGTAGGATACAAAACAGGTGCTCTACGGCAGGACACGATGCTTCCCACTGCGTGTGAATTCGCCATAAGGTACTAACACATCGTCTTTCCAAATAACTGCGCTTAACCCCAAGTCCCACCCCCACCCCTCCCCTGCCGCCTCTGCGCCGATAACCTCCAATCATCCTCCCCAGCAAACCGATTATGCAGCGGCTGAATCCTCTCCGCCTTCTTCCTTTTCGACATACCCGCCCCATCACTCCCCGCAACCTTGAAAAACGTCGGCGCGGCCTCCACCAACCACTTCGGCTCAATCGCCGTCACATTATGCATATACTCCCTTGTTGTCTCTACCAAACTATGGTAGATCACGTGCTCCGCTGCTTTTCCAAATAATGCGGACGAAGGATGCATGTACACCGGCGTGCCTTCGACCAATGTCTTGTAACCCTCTTGAGGGTCCTTGCGCGCACTGTTGCGGAAGAAGCCCGCGCATAGCGCTTGCCGCACGCGCGTGGTATCGCGGCCGCAGGAGACGATGCGCAGGCGATGACGGTCGAGGATCTGAACGAGTTGTTTCCTGACGTCCTCTGCGCGGCGCATATTCCTGGGTTGGATGAAATTTTCAAAACACCAAGGGTCGGAGCGGCCGGCGCCGCGCCAGCCGTTGTAGACGTTGAGCAGGGTGAGGTGGTCGCCGGCGGGGTCGTGGAAGCGGGACTTCTTCTGGTCGGCTTGCTGTTGTTTTTCCTTGGGGCGGTGGAAGACGGATTGGACGGCGCTGATCATGGCCACAATGCTGAGCATTTCGTCGGAGCAGCCGAGGTCGATGGAGATGATGAGGGATTTGGCTAGGGCGGGTTCCATGGGGAAGTCGGCCATACGGCGGCCGAGACGGGTTAGGAGGCCTTCGTCGTCTAGGGCGCCGAGGGCGTAGAGTTCTTCGAGGGCTGTGAGCATGGTGTTGGTGGGAGGTGGGTCCATGAAGTCGAAGCCGAGGAGGTCGTTGATGCCCATTGCTTTGAGCATGAGGATGGTGTTTGCTAGATTCTGTCTCTGGATCTCAGGGATCGTCGTGGGCAGCATCTCGTTCTGGAACGCGGACTCCGTGTATAGCCTGAAGCACTTACCAGGCCCTGTCCTGCCAGCTCGGCCAGCTCGTTGCTTAGCCTGCGCTTGCGAAACAGGGGTGACTTGCAGCCGGTCCATGCCGAGTTTTGCATCGTAAGCGGTCTGCTTGACGAAACCAGGATCGACAACGAAGTAGATGCCGTCAATAGTTAGGGAAGTCTCAGCAATGTTAGTCGCAATGACGACCTTGCGGCTCCCAGACGGTGATGGCTCAAAGATGCGGCTGGCGATCTCGGACGGAAGAGCGCCGTAGATTGGCAGGATGATTAGTTCGGGCACGCTTGGTCCAAGAGCTTTCATGCGCTCGAAGAGAATCTCACAGGACGTGTCAATCTCCTCCTTGCCAGTCAAGAACAGCAAGATGTCGCCTGGTGGCTCGGTCAGGTGGATCTGCATGACGGTCGTTAGAGCCGAGTCGAGGTAGTCGCTCTCCGGCTCCCGGCTATACATGATCTCGACGGGGTACGTGCGGCCCGGAATGGTGAGGATCGGACACTCGTTGAAGTAAGAGCTGAACTTCTCAGCATCCAGGGTAGCCGAAGTAACGATAATCTTCATGTCCGGCCGCCTCTTCAACGTCTTTTTCAGCAGACCAAACAGCACGTCCGTAGCAATCGTTCGCTCGTGAGCCTCGTCCAGCATGATGACCGAGTATTTGCTCAGCTCAGGGTCCAGTAGAATCTCTCTCTGCATGATGCCGTCGGTCATGTACTTGATTCTCGTACTGTCGTTGGTTTTGTCCTCGAAGCGAATGGTGTAGCCGACCTCCTCGCCGAGTCGACAGCCAACTTCGTCGCTCACACGTGCGGCAACGGACATTGCAGCGACACGCCTAGGCTGCGTGCAGCCGATCATGCCTCGATTACCGTACCCAGCTTCTGCAAGGTACTGCGTCAGCTGCGTAGTCTTACCAGATCCGGTGTCGCCGACGACGATGAGCAAGTTGTAGTCATTGACGGCGTCCAAGAACTGTTTGCGCATCTTGTATGCAGGCAAGCTCTTCCTTTGCTCTTCCATACTCATGTTCGTCCTCTTCCCCATGTCGCCTTTCCCGGTGGCGATCTTCTTCCATTCTGGCATTTCGATCGCTTTCTGCGTCGACGCTTGTTGCCGCAAGTCGGAAGCAAATCGCCGCTCGCCAGCCATGGGATCGTTCCATTCTTGGCCCAGATCGGTCTTCGCTGCCTCCTTGGACGCTTTATCCTGGGTTTCCTGCTGTCTCAAATCTCGTCGCTCCTTGGCTAGTACGTCGCCTTGCATGGCAGCTCTGTTCATACTGCCATCAGGCGCTTTAATGACACGGATCGGACTGAGTTCCAGTGACTGCTTTGTCTGGCCGGCGAGGAACGGAGGTTCATCATCCTTTACCTCAATGTCTACATCCTCTTCCTCTTGGATGGTCTCGCCGTTAATGGCCGCGTTGTAGTCCTCATCTAGATCCGGATAGTCGGCAGCTTTGACGACACCAGATGCGATCAGCTGCCGTATCTCCCATCGTTCGGGACTCGTAAGTCTCTTGCGCTGGCGCTTCCCAGCACCGCTGCCCTCTATGACTGGCACACCACTACCAACAGAAGCAGCCCCGTTCATACCTATCGCGTTTGCCCCCGTGGCACTCTGCATTCTTCGCGCCGCATTGAGGTCTTGCCCTGTTACTTGATCCACCTCGGCCATGCTCAGACTGATCCGCTTATCTTGCACCTTCATGACCTTTACCTTCACCTGCTGATCTCTTGCCACCAAATCAGACGGATGGTTGACTTTGTGCTCTGCCATGGCGCTGATGTGCACTAGTCCATCTACCTTGCCTTTCACGCCATGCAGATTGACAAACACGCCAAAGTCCTTCACACCAGTGACACGACCGTCGTAGATCTTGTACTGCTCCGGCACGTCATCGAGCTCCAGTCGAGGCGGCTCACCGTATGAATCTCTGCGGCTCTTACGCCCTGTCCGCTTCGAGTCTCGATCATGTCGGTCTGATGGCCGATGCGGCCTAGTGCGGCCGAACTCATCCTCAAAGAGATAATCATCGTTCTTGTGTCGTCGCGGACTGCGCGATCTTGAGCGACGATATCTCTTGCTGCTGCGCTCCTTGTCCACTCTTTCAATAGGGCTCATGCTTCGCTTGCGACCATTCGGCTTCGGCGGTCCAGCCATGGATTCCAGAAGCGCAAAGGTGTCGTCCATAGCGTTCTCCTTGTCATCCTGCTCAAATGTAGGTGCCTTATCTGGGAGCGACAGTCCTGTGAATCTTTTCTTGTCCTTCTCCTGGTGTTTACCATCTCGCGCCTCAGCCTCTCCCCCGCCTCTGTATTTGGGGTGGAGCGTCCGGATGAGACGATCGATCGACTCCGCCAGACTCTTCGGGAAGTCAAACTCGGATGTTGCCTTCGTGCAGAAGTCCGCTGTGGACTGAGTCTGGGCGTGCTCTGCGATGACATATTCGGCGATGGTCTTGTCGGAGATGCCCATATAGTTGTTGATTTCGCTAGTGACCTTGGACACGAGAGATAGCACCTCCAGCTGCTCGAGGTCGTCCATTGTTGCAGCGCTGGTAGCCGCGACCAAGTCTAGTAGACTCGCAAGAGCACCTCAAATCTCGAAGATGAAGTGTCGGCGGATGGGGGATGTCAGAACGATGACTAAGCAAAAGCATGCTGACTCGCGTTTGACGGCCTCTTCTCACTCCCATGCTTCACTGCTTTGCCTAAGCCGTGTTAGAGGACGCACATCCAAAGCACCTTATTCTTCCCGACGGACGAGCAAGAGCATTGGATATGTTGTTGGACCAACAATATCTCATGTCCGCGGCGCAGGAGGCTCCTACTACCTGCTGGAAATATACGTGTTTAAGGTACCTTACTCTTTAGCACTGTATACTTCCTGGGCCTTTCCGGATATTGACAGCAGCACCTTGCGACGGACAGCATCGAGCTTCGGCCAAGACAGCGATATCGAGATACCTGGGCATATACTGCTTACAAAGAGCGTTCGGATTGAGATAAATCGTCGCTGGCATGGGGTTGGTCAAGATGCCTTGCTCATAACTGGCATAAGACTGCATTTTCCAACGGCAGCATTGTCGACGTGAAGTAGTTCCCCATTGTGATAGTCGACGCTCTAGTAGATACCCTGTCCTTGTAGTGTTTTCGTGATGCCGTCGGTCGGTCAAAGGCCATTGCTGCAACAGACTGGAGCGCCGCGCACTGACCTTCCAATTTCAGATCGAACAGCATCGCGGTCTGTGACGTCACGGGTACATTCGAAAGTGGGATGCGTGGTGGACACGGGAAGGTGTTCAAATTTCATATGGGTCTCGTGCCTCACTCACTCAACACCTGTACAAGTCACAATTACCCTGCGACTTGCATATCGTCGACACTGCCAATTCATCTCCGAATTCACATAGCAAATCAGTCAACATGAGCGGCACATCGAGCGTCGGCCAGTCTGGCGTGTACGAGGCGGGCGACCAGGTGCGCTGATGGCGAAGCTTGACCTCTTCTCATAGTCAATGCTGATCGTATTGCAGGTCAACTACAAGAACAGCGAGCTTAACGAGAAGGATCGCTACAAGGAGGGCCAGCCCAACTCTCACCAAGCCAACGACCCCAGTACGTTTCTTCCATGGTGGTCCTCTTACCGTCTCCAGCACTCACTGACAGCGACTACAGAGGACGAGCGCTCGATCGCAAACAAGCTCGCGCGTGAGTCCAAGCGCGAGGGCGAGTCCGAGTCGGAGAACTTTGAGACGATGCAGTCCAAGAAGGACTCTACGCTACCTGTAAGCTTTGGCGCATGTCGTGTGTGAAATAGCTTTGATGTTGACTATGATTAGGCCAAGTTCCACGGCAACGAGCCGTCCAAGGGCGCGAAGATTGATCAGGAGCTGAAGGAAGAAGAGGAGGAGATGATGAAGAAGAAGGGTCACTGGGGCAGCAAACAGCAGTAGATGGATAGTGAGACGGACATAGCGCCGCTTCAGGCGGTGGCTATTAGGGCTTGAGACCATAGGACTGGCCGCAAAGGCTATGTTGGTCTGAGCGAGCAGGATACATAGATGTTGAATGCATAACGGCCATGTGCACAAAGTGGCAGTGGAATCAGCTGTAAAGGCGAATGGTCTCGTTGCCCGACCGTTCACCAACAATCTTACTGAGAGGCTTCAGTGTTTCGCCAAAGTCGAGACGTCATATGTCACTTAGTTAACCCAAGCGTCAATACCTCAATATCGAGTTTTTGCTGATAATGAACCCCCATCTGCATTTCTCTTTCATCGCGTGAGGCTTGCCACTCGCTGTGGCGCTAGTGGCGCGTGATCCGCGACTTAGAACCTCAAAGACAAGACGGTCGTTCTCTCACTTTTGAGCAACGAAAGCACACAAACAATAACACACAGAAGTGACATGGCGGTGATTCGTAACGTCGACGGGTACTGCTCGTTGGTAACGCACCGATAGTCCAAAGAGATGCGGCGGCGTCTGCACCTGCGTATCGCAACTTCGCCTTGACAGGCCCCGGCATTCTACCTACACAATGGGCCAAGGCTATTCGACATCTCTCCCCCCTGGATCGAGCGCATTGGAGATCGCTGAGCTCTCAGATCTCACATTCGAGAAGCCTTTGGGTGGCGCACGCTTTCTCAAAACACTACGAGCCAGGCACCAACAAGGCGTGGTGATCGCAAAGGTCTGCGCCAAAGCCAACCCAGGCATCTCGTTCAAGCAGTATGCCAAAGCTCTGCGACATGAGAGACAGGCGCTGCGAGATGTGCCCAATGTCCTGGCATATCAGCGGATACGGGAGACGACGTCGGTAGGACTGCTGGTACGGCAGTACGTTCATACCTCGCTCTACGATCGCATCAGCATCCGCCCCTTTCTTGAGGGCATTGAGAAGAAATGGATTGCTTTCCAATTGCTGTGCGCGGTTCGCGATTGCCATGGACGAGGTATCTTCCACGGCGATATCAAGTCGGAGAATGTGCTGGTGACATCTTGGGGCTGGGTCTACCTCACCGACTTCGCCTCCACCTTCAAACCTGTCTATCTCCCTGAGGACAACCCAGCAGATTTCACTTATTTCTATGACACCTCTGCAAGACGGACTTGCTATCTTGCTCCCGAACGCTTTCTGGCTGCGAGCCAGCAGACGAACGAGGATAATGTCGTTCAGTGGAACATGGACATTTTCAGCTTAGGTTGCGTGATTGCTGAGCTCTTTACTGAGGCGCCAACCTTTACCCTGAGCCAACTTTTCAGGTATCGGAAAGGCGAGTACGACCCGACGTTGGCGCTGTTGAGCAAGATCGACGATGTGCATGTCCGCTCGCTCATCGCTAGTATGATCAGATTGAACCCTGAGGAGAGGTGGCATGCACAGGACTACCTCGACGAGTACAAAAATAAGGCCTTCCCGCTGTACTTTTATCAGCATCTGCATGTTCTGATGCAGGAGGTGACTGATCCATCTTCTGGACACAAGCACGTGACGACCGGAGATACGAATAATGGCGTCTCTGACGACCGGATACAAAGAGTCTACGACGACTTTGAGATGCTTTCCGTGTCGCTGGGCTACGACGCAGTTGACTCCGCGTCGACACCTTCGTTGTCTAGACAAGGCCGGTCGCTATTCCCATTGCAAGTTGACTTGCCAAACACTCGTCACACCGCGAGCTCCGCATTTGCGACTACTGGAGACAACGGCACGTTCATCTTACTCAACGTGATCACCTCAGCCGTGCGTAGCGCTGCAAGAGCTTCTTCCAAGATACGCGCATGCGAGCTGTTGCTTGCCTTTGCGGAACGGTTGCCCGACGAGGCGAAGCTCGACCGTGTCTTACCATACATCATGCCACTGCTTGACGACGCCAATGAGATGGTCCTAGTAGCTGCCCTGAGAACAATGACACAGCTTCTAGCACTCGTCACCGTCGTGTCCCCGATCAACTCCTTCCTGTTCACACAGTACATCTTCCCACGCTTACAGGCTTTCACGAACGGTAGAGGCTTCAAGACGAACGGTATCGTCCGCGCGACTTACGCAGCTTGCCTGTCGAGCCTGGCAGAGACGGCTTCTCGCTTCCTCGACTTGATGCAGGCTCTCAAGGCGGACGGCTCGCTCCCGCCGACCGAAAGGGGCGCTGAAGAGGATGCCGATGGAACTGCCGCGTACTACGATGCCTACGACATCACGCGTGTAGAGCTCTTGGACGCTTTCGAGGCCCAGACGAAGGTCTTCCTCACAGACCAAGACAGCGCAGTTAAGCGAGCCTTTCTAAGCTCCGTGCCCAGTCTTTGCGTCTTCTTTGGCGAAGATAGAGCAAGCGATATCATCTTGACGCACCTCAACACTTATCTGAACGATACTGACTGGATGCTCAAGTGCGCCTTTTTCAGAGCGATTGTCGGCGTCGCAGTCTACATCGGCGGTGCAGCACTAGAAGACTTCATTCTGCCGTTGATGATCCAGGCTTTGGCCGATCCACAGGAGTTCGTCGTTGAGCAAGCGCTTCGCTCTCTGTCAAGTATGGCGGAGATTGGGCTGCTACAGCGTTCAAAGACTTGGGAACTCATCGACGTCGTTGCTCGTTTCGAGCTTCATCCAAACGTGTGGATCAAGGAAGCGGCGGCGCATTTCGTGTCCGCTGCTACTACGTATCTGTCGGTAGCAGATGTGCGGATACTTGTCACACCTATTGTCCAGCCATACCTTAAGGTACCTGCGAGCACGCTTTCTGAGATAGAACTCCTGGATGCGCTGAAGAAGCCACTGCCGAGAAGCGTGGTTGACTTGGCAGTCGAGTGGGCAAAAAGAGTGGACCGTGGCATCTTCTGGAAATCGGCCAAAGAGTCGAAGCAGCTGTCGTATCAAGCTACGAACCGCATGCCTCCGGTCTCGTCGAGCGCGGATCTGGGACCACGCGCTCTTGGTCGGACGCCCAAGAACGATGAAGACGAGCAGTGGATCGGTCGCCTAAGGAACGCGGGAATGCGGCAGGAGGATGAAATGAAGGTCATGGCCTTTCGCGAGTACCTCTGGCGCTCCTCGCAGAGGATGAAGAAGGACAGCGATCAGACTCAGGACTTGGGGTACGATAATGTGATTTCTTTGATGGGACTTGATATTACGCCGCAGACGGTCATATTCGATAACGATGTGGAGGTGTACGGGCAACGATTGAGGGATCAAGGCCACTCGGAGCGTACGATTGCAGAGGCGCTTGAGGAAGCGGCTGGGCCGCCAAAGGATCATGCGTTCAAGAAGCTGTCGCTGCGTGGCATTCCCGAGCAAGATTATCCTGACAGTGAGCCCACTGTCAGTGCTGCCAAGCCCATTGAGATCCAGCCTAGAGGGCTCTCTGAACTAAAGAAGCAGGCTTCAGGAAGTCTGTCATCGTCCCCTCACTCGAGCGTGGGCCTCTTGGGTGAGCGCAACGCTCGACATAGAAGCAGCGCCACGGGCCTTATCGCGGGCTCGGAAGCGCGCAATAAGACTTTGCCGGACGTGGCTACAGATGGTGTCACGGCAGCTGGGAAACTCAACACGCCACATATACGCAGCGTGAGGACGTCGCCGGCTCGCCAGAGCAGGCCACGAGGAGTCGAGCGCACGGCGAGCCACCGAGCTGTACACAACTATGCTGGTAACGATCCAACTGTGCTCAAGCTCCTCGATGCTGTCTATGTCGACAACTTCCCCGTTGATGCTGCTGAGTTCGGTCCGCTGATACAAGCTACCAGACGGGGGTTGATTCCATCCAGTGTTAGTGGTGCGTCTGGATTGTGGCGTCCACAGGGCCAGCTCGTGGGAGTTCTGGCTGAGCATACGGAAAAGGTCACGCGCATAGTCGTCGCGGCGGATGACACTTTCTTCCTCACCTCATCCGATGACGGCACGGTGAAGGTATGGGATTCGTCCCGGCTCGAGCGCAATGTCACCCATCGCTCTCGCCACACCTACAAGCTTGCTCCAGGGGTCAAAGTGACCAGTCTATGTTTCGTGGAGAACACGCATGCTTTCGTGTGCACTGGTTCGGACGGCACGGTACACGTCGTCAAAGTCGACGTCTCGGAGACAGCAGACACAACGCGATATGGCAAGCTCAGGACACTCCGCGAGTGGCACATGCCCACCTCCCACCCGGGAAAAGAGCACGCTGTCTGGTCCGAACACTACCGCGGCGACAACGCCAGCACTCTCGTCCTCGCCACAAACCACGGCCGCATCCTCTCCATCGACCTCCGCTGGATGACTGTCATGCTCGAACTCCACACCTCCACCCACCACGGCTCGCCCACCAGCTTCTGCATCAGCCGCAAACGGGACTGGCTTGTCGTCGGCACCACTCACGGTATCCTCGAGCTCTGGGACCTGCGCTTCCGCCTCCGCCTCCGCTCCTGGGCAATGCCCAACCCAGGCCCCATCACACGCCTCCAGCTTCACCCCTCCCGCAAGTCCAAACGCGATAGAATCTGCGTCTCGGGCGGCGCGGCCGCGGGCGAAGTCACCGTCTGGGCGATTGAGAAGGCCATCTGCTCCGAAGCCTATCGCCCCGCTCATGCCAAAGGCGTCGAGCGCCTGACCTCGCGCAGCTACGAGTGGCGGAACCTCGAGGACGAGCGGGCGGACGGACAGCTCACGCGTGTCGCAGGCTCGATTGCCGCGGACACCAAATTCTCGGACGCCACGGCGACCACGACTCCAAATACAAGCACGACAGCTTCCGCAGCCCCGACGCCTTTCTACTTCGGCTCGCAGCAGCTGTCGGACTCCCCGGACGCTATCAAAGCCTTCGCCGTCACCGGCGGCTCGGACGGTAAAGTCCGTTTCTGGGACTGCGATGTCCTGGAGGGCTGCCGGCTCGTCAGCGGCGGCGCTCCTGACGAGCCTCCTCCTATGTACACCTACAGTATGCTGGGCCTCGACACCCGCGTAGTATCTGAGAAATCACAGTCCACTTCTGCAGCGGACGCTGACTCAGCGGCCGCAGGAAGTGGGAACGCTATCGAGTCCGCCGGTGTAGCATCTGCTCCGCCGCCGCAGCAGCGCGCAGGCGGAGGTACGAGTGGGAAAGCGGTTGGGGCCGGTGCTGGTGGCGGGAAGGTCTCGAGGTACGAGGTCATCCGTTTGTCTGGGAGGGGTTTGCTAAGAGGACATTTGGAGGCTGTGACGGATGTCGCGGTTCTGGAGAGGCCGTTTGGGATGGTAATCAGTGCGGATCGCGGGGGAAGGGTTTTTGTGCATCAATAGGATCGAGACGGGGTCAAGAAGTCGGGGCCTGCCCTTCATCAACGCGGCTCGGGGATCGAGAAGTTCTACAATCACATAGCTGCTACCTAATCTACGCGGATCTTATCGTCTTCGAGTCAGTCCCGTACAGCAGAGAGTGTCTAGGTGAGGAGCTACAAGCTCATTTACTTCAGACGAGCTGAAATGGTTGCCTGTGGCGATTCTCGCCAGTAGTGTTTTCCATCGACAGGAGTTGAACAGAATCACCGTAACGCTCATTCTCAGGATTAGAGACCTCACTCAACTGGGTCTCCAACTTTCCAAAGGCATGCTTCTCCAGGCAATACGCCATCGCATCATGTGCTCACCGCCCATTCTTTCCACTGGCTTCCATTGCGGCGGGACTTGGTGGCTGTCTTTGACGGTATACTCGGTTTGCTTGCCTGGAGCTCCAAGCGCTTTTGACGCTGCGACGAAGCAAGGAGGTACGCAAAGGCCTTCACGGCGACTACAGAAGAAAGACGGAAAGCAAATACTTGCGCGAATGTTGCCTACCCGGTTGTATCTGAATCGTTCCCAAAGTGTCTTGTGAAGCTGAATGCCGAACGACGTGGCTTGGCGGGGCTGAGCAACAGCTTGTCGCCGCACAGCTGCTGTAACGTCTACTGCCTGGGGCGAAGCGCGAGGTAAGACGCTTCCAGTCGGCCAGCCTCGGTTGTGTTCTCCATGCGCCTGAGGATACCGAGATCTTTATTCGCGAATTTGTACGATTGGACGATCTGTAGTCACCCAGTCGCAAATACAGTACAAGTCAGGCTGTTGCGCGATCTCTATTGGTCTGCGGCGGTGTTGCAAGAAGGTTGACTACGATCGGACGCGCTGGAGGACACTGCCACAATTATGAGGACTAGACACGGGTGGAAGAAGCTCAGGATGGCCACTTACTGCTGCGCTGGCGCCCTCCCAATGTCGAACGACAGGTGACAGTTTGCGTCAATAGGTCGCTGTTGCCGGGTGTCCATTGGTAATGCACGGCTTGATAACATCTCGTATGCTCTTCACAAGCCTTTACTTGCCGCTGGTGTCGGGGCAGGAGACGTCGCAGTAGGCGTCGATGTGGTACTCTGCCCGTCCGCCTTCTGCCCGCTCTGAGCCCCGCCTCTCGCTCCGCCTCTACCACCTCTCAACCCACCACGGCCTCTGCCACCACCTCCACCGCCTCTGACACCAGGTTCCTTGAACTCCAGCACCTCGACAGCCCCGTTTGCCACTGGCACTTTCTTAGCTGCCAAGGCCTTTTTCAAGCCCGCGTTGTCTTTGAAAACGGCGATGGCTGTGCCTTTGCGTGGATCGATGGTCACGTTAGCGACTTCGCCGTGCTCGGACAGAGACCGCAAGATAAGTATCTCGGTCATGCCTTGACTGGGATTGGCGTGCTTGAGGTAGGCTTTTGTTTGGGATGCACCGGATGGGGCTGGGGAATGTGCAGGCTTGGGCTGTACATTTGCTTTTGGTCCTGCTGGCGGCGGTTGAACCTTGCTTGGAGCAGCTGGCGGCGGTGTCGCGGAAGGCGTCGATGATGCTGGCGAGGACATGGCTTGAGGTGCTTGCTTGGCTGGTTTTGATCGTGTGGCATTAGCCTGCTTCGGCCCAATGCCCAGATCCTTCTGTAACATCTTTTTGATACTCTCGGCATTACCTCGTTGTCGCTGTCCAGGCGGTCCACGATTCGGTGCCGGACTTGTTGCGCCTGACGGCGCAGATGCAGCCGGTGGGGCAGGCTGGGCAGGCGTGACACTCTGCTGCTTCGGCGCCTGTGCCGACTTCTTAGGTCGAGCTGGCGAAGCGGTTTTCGCGTTCCCTTGTTGCTGTTGCACTGCAGCCTTACCAGCAGCTTGTTTGTTCAGGGCCTTGGCAGCTTCCTTCGCCGCGAGCTCAACCTTGTCCTGCTGGGCTGTCTTGGTGTTTTTCTGCGGTGATGCATCCTTGCTTATAGCCTTACTATGCGCCTTGCCATCATCATCCTTCTTCTTTTCGGCCTTGGAGGCAGCCGCCTTGGCCTTGTTCGCCTTCCTCTCCCTCAGATCATCAATCAGCGGCGTGCTCTTCTGTCGCGGCTTGTCCGCCTCATGACTGGCGTCGACCGTCGCGGGCTTCGCGATCGGCTGCGTCTCAGCTTCGAGGAAGGCGATGAACTCGGAATCCTGGTCGATCGTGCCCTGCCGATTGTCTGCTCGCCGCTTCACCGCCAACGGTGTCCGCTGGTTCGGCGCGAACCCAAGACTCGGCGGGAGGTGCTTGAGCTCGGCATTACGGTGCGTGCCCGCCTTATCATGGAAGACGACGCCCAGAAAGCGCTGCTCGAACTCCTTCACCAAGCCGTCGTTCGCGACATGTATGTAGCACCGTGATTGCTCCGGCAGCTTTCCTGGAGCTCTGATTTTGCCTTGACGGTACTCGCGCCAGTCGACTTTGCCATTCCCTAGCTTCCACTCATCGCCCAGTGTCTCTTCGAACTCGGTGAGTGTCAAACTTGGTGGTAAGCGGCGGACTTCGAGCTTCAGTCGCGGAGCAGGTGCCTTCGCATTTGGTGCGGCGCGGGTAGCGGCATTGACCGGTAACACACCGCGATCGCTCTTCGCGATCACCTTCGGGGCCATTCAGAATGGTGTCGCGAGTCTATGGTTCAACTTGGCGATTTCGCCGTGATCACCAACAAGCGGAGTTCATGTGCAAGCGCCACGACACGTGGGGCAGGCACGCGCGGAACTCTGCCGAGCTGGCGCACCGCCACATCTCATTCCACAACAAGAGCAACATCACTGTCGTCGGTTCAACGACCACGCAATTTAGAAGCGCATTCTGGCAATGGCGCATCAATCAGGGAGTCGGTTGGGTGTCGTGACAGCGACAGCGGTGTATGTGCCCAAGAAGGCCACCGCCTTCAGCTACATCATCATCGATTGAAAGGCTTTTCCCAAGCGGCGCCGCAGCCTACCTAACGCATCGTCGCTCGTATGAGGCCTGCATGCAAGCATGTTCAGGTACGGCATTTTATAAGATCGCGAGGTGCAATTTCTGAAGCTCCAGCATATCCCGGCTCAGGAACTTCTGGACTAAACGCCGGAGTGCCCCTGTTCTAGGATCCAGGCTACGGCAATCTCAAGGGGCGGCGGGTGATCGCTCTTCCACGATGCTAGGTCGGCATTCGGTCAACCATTGACGGGTATAGTTGCTGCTGCTCAGGTAGCCGGCTTGATAGGTACCTTAAGGTAAGGTAGAGGAATCGTCAAACGACATGCAAAGCGATGCCATGACCTCCAGCTTCATCCACTGTCCCTTCATCGCTCTCACTGCTAGTAGCTACCTAGTGTCTCTCAAGCGAACTTTGTATAGTAGTACGTAAGCCATAGGCCATAGCTATAGGCATACCGCAAATCTCAAGGGGCTTCTGATCTTGCAAGTCGGTGTAAACACCCGCGTGTGCCTTGTTAGCTGTTTGTACATGCGCCATTAGATACTCAATCCATCATCCGTCGATGCGGAGGACTACGTGAACATGTCACATGCTCCCTATCCAAGAGGCTAGCGCCCCATCATCAACGTCAATCCAGACTTCGAGCAAGAGACCTTGCCGGTATGTCAGGCGAGACTGCACGGTGGTGTGAAGGTATAGCACTTGGAAAAAGAACTCTCGTCAGACCGCCTCCGTCCTTTTGTACCTACGTGTACATTATACAGGTACAGTACATCGATCCTCGTGGGACTACAAGGACCAGGCGGTGAGACCTGGTTCGACGCACCATTCCAGAAGCAAAAGCGAGGCTGCTGGCCGGTACGGCCAACGGCTGTGACGTTGGCAAGTTATCGTAACAGAACCAAAAGTCGGCAGGCCACAGGCAAAGTCTTTGTACTGAAAATTCCGCTTGTATCAGACATTTCACTGAGCAATCTCCAGCCGTCCCAACAAGCGCAGGCTCCAGGAGGAGGCAGATGATCTGCCTTCCGTTGTTGCACATACCTCTTAGGTACTGGGTACCAAAGGTAGGCACGCGTGGCATTTGACAGTCGCGAGGTGAAGATGGTAGGTCAAAGTAAGGCAGGGTAGATGTCTTCGTCCTCGACACGGCGTGCGGCGGCGGCTGTCGCGCGTGTCGAGCCGCCACGAAGTGTAAGGTCAGGTACCTGAGATCTTAAAGGTACCTTATGCGAGTGTTGGCCGGGTGAAGGGCGTGTCGCCCACAAGGTTCGACAACGCGTCGATCGACGCGCCTTGGAAGGCTTCGTTGCGTCTTCATGTGCTTCTTCGGTCCTTCCGCTGGCGCCCGACGTCGGCGCATCGTCGGCCACCTTACTGCCCGCAGGGTTGCCGTACTCGCCAACAAGCCCCCACCTAGCGCAGCATCAAGCCACCATCTTCACAAGCCGCCGGACTTTGTCCTGATCACTGCTACCGTCTACGTACCGCACCAGCCTCGCATACACCCTTCACGTGCATCGCTGCTACCGCTCACATTCTTGTCTATACACTGTTTGTCTCGCGCTGTGCTAACCTGGAATAGCCGCCTCCAGGAAATTTCGAACGGCCGTAGCCACGACTTCGCGTCATCATCGCCAATCCTCCAGGCGTACACACTGCGCGCACCTGCTCGACAACAGAAGCTTGGTGGACGACCATCTTTTGGATACCCAATCACTTGCCGACTGCGCGAACCGAGTTATCCATAGTTCATCACCGACGAGCGGACGATGTGTTGTGGACAATAGGTGGAATAGAGCAAGCTCAGACCGTCGCTGGAAGAACTTGCTTCGAAATTGAAGTTCCAGGCAGTAGCTTGACAGGACACGCACCAGAGATAGCATTCCACCGGGCCCGCATAATCTCGATACGGCAGAGGTCCGAATAGCCTCGAGCCGCACCAAAATGTCGACATCGGCTAGACAGCCAGAGACGGAGCAACATGGCGTGCGCTTCGCCGCACAGAACGAAGAGATCACGGCGGACCAGAGCTTGCATGCAACAGAGGTCTTGACAGGCCACGACAGCCGTAAGCGAGACGACCTCAACCCGGATGCACAGCGAGAGCTACAGCAGCTCAAGACAACCTTACAAAACAACATTCAATCTGCCCGCATGCAGCATCATGCCTTTGAGCCAGTATCTCTCCCGGGCTCGCAACCAGCTTCCAGAGTCCCGTCAGGCACGACCACCCCCAGCCGAAGACACCTACCCGCAGGATCCCAACAGGCGTCGCCTAAGGTCTCGCCTCCTGCATCGACAGTGCATTCTCCACCTCTGACACCCGCTGCCACCCAATCGCGAGAAGGGAAGGGTCCTCATACAGTGCCAGCCCTGCGACATGCCGCCCCAGATGTCGTGACGCCGCAAAGATCGGCTTCGCCGCACAGAGATGACAAGCCATCGAAACAGACAGCGGCTTCTGTCGAGCAGGCTACAGGGATCTCCGCGCACCCAAAGCCGACGCCGAGATTCTCCATCGGCCCCTTTGACTCGCAACCGCCGTCGAGCGAGGCTAGCCCTTCTGGAACGCCTGGCCCATCAACGCCGGGCAGTCCAAGGCCGTGGACGCCTGCAGGCGCGACCAGCGAACCAGCCTCAAACAAGAGACAGTCCGTATATCCAGACTCTGCGAACCAGAAATACAGATTTGGTGACCGAAACCCTGCAATGGGCTTTGCAAACTCCGGGCAATCGAACGTCTCCGTGCCAACAGTGCCGGCACCACAACCCAAGCCGAGCGGAAGCGTATTAAATCTTCAAAATCTCGACAAGAAGCGTACTAGCTTTTTCGGTGGCAGCAAGAATGACAACGACAGTTCGGCCGATCTCAGCGAGAAGCCAGCGCAGGGGTCCAAGTCGAACTTGAAGCGCTTCTTCAAGATCGGCGATCACAAGAAAGACAAACACGCCAACGGATCTAAGGATGGTGCGAAAACACCACCTATGCAACAGTCACAGCCGAGCGTGCCGTTTGCGGATGATCACGGCCTGGCATCGAAGTACGGGAAGTTTGGAAAGGTGCTCGGTTCCGGCGCCGGCGGCTCGGTGAGGCTGATGAAGAGGACCGGTGATGGTACCGTCTTTGCCGTGAAACAATTCCGGGACCGGCATGCATACGAGGGCGAGAGGGAGTACAACAAGAAAGTCACCGCCGAATTCTGCATAGGCTCTACTTTGCACCACGGCAACGTCATCGAGACCATCGACATCATTCATGAGAAGGGCAAGTGGTATGAAGTGATGGAGTACGCACCCTACGACCTCTTTGCGACGGTGATGACAGGAAAGATGGGCAAAGATGAAATCACATGTGCCACTATGCAGATATTGAGTGGTGTTCTCTACCTACACAGCATGGGCTTGGCGCATCGTGACTTGAAGCTGGACAATGTGGTGATAAACGAGCAAGGGATCATGAAGTTGATTGACTTTGGAAGTGCAGTGGTATTCCGCTACCCGTTTGAGAATGATGTTGTTCTTGCGTCTGGTAAGTTGCAAGTCAAAGCTGAGTTCAAGCGCACAATGCTGAATATGTTTAGGCGTGGTTGGCTCTGATCCTTATCTGGCTCCCGAAGTTTACGACCATTCGAAGTACGATCCGAGACCTGCAGACATATGGTCAATAGCGATTATCTTCTGCTGCATGACGCTCCGAAGGTTTCCGTGGAAGGCGCCGAGAACTTCGGACAACTCGTATCGACTTTTTGTCTCGCCCCCTGATCCGGACCAGGACAAGCTTCTCAATGCACACAGAAGTTCAGTGCAAATGGGATCAAAGTCAGAACCCACGTCTAGGAACCCGTCGGTCGCAGACGGCAGAGACACGCCTGATGCGTCTTCTGAGCAACATCGTCATCATACTCACCATCACCATCACCAAAGCAGCCAGACTAATACAGATGGTGCCAAATCCTCGAACGACTCGAATTCACAAGCTACCATCAAAGGCCCTCTGCGACTATTGAGACTACTACCGCGAGAGACGCGTCACGTCATTGGACGCATGCTGGAGCTCGACCCAAAGAAGCGAACAGACATGGATGAGATCTTAGAAGATCCATGGGTCCAAAACAGTCTAGTTTGTCGACAAGAGGAGAACGGCGTGATCATCAAGGCGCCAAATCACACTCACGCTCTACAGCCTAGCAGTACCGCTGGTGCTAAGTAGGACGAAGCAACCGATGGTAACACCGACATATCAGGGTTTTCAGGGACGCGATGTACGCTCAGGCAGGGATGAAAAATAGGCTAGCCAAGCCTTCTTCACTTGGGCTACCAACGGATTCAGGAAGCAACGCCGTTAGGATGTCGCGAAATGGGTAAGGGAAGGAATGAATTGAACTCGTGATGCGCGGTGTTCAGGGAGCTTGGGGGGACCCAATGGCAGCCAAATAGGCCCCAGAGAATGCGTTGGCGTTTGGAGGGATGGTTTGGTGTATGGGGGCCGCGGGCTTCTTTCTGACTAGAGAATACAGCACAGCCCTTTGGCTACGCAGATTATGTATAGCTTTGTTGCTACTTCTACACTCGACTACTTCTATTGCTCGCATACATGACCATATGCGTACATGTTTCAAGATCCTCGGTCATTATTGCGAGGGTAAGGTATTTGGATCTTCAGTCTCCACGGGCGTGGAGCTGCTGACGAAGGCCTTTCCGCCGTCACCCCGCTTGTCTTCCGCCGGCTATCAAACAGTAGAGCGTGATTACGACCTGCGAGACGGAGAAGACTTGATCGTCCATAGACGACATTTCCGCCATTGTCGTCCTTCAGGAGGCGGAGTGGCGCGTGTTGAAGTTACTACCCTTCCTGTATGGCCAAGGCGAGTCTTAGATAGGCAAAGAGACATGATTGACCAGGAACAGCCGATATACGTGCCATGGGGGATCGACAATACACGTATCTGAAGTATATAAAGCTCTCCGAATTGTAACAGAACGCAGCACGTACTTCGAAGTACATACGAGTAGTACCAAAGCGCACATGTCCTGGTTCCGCGACAAGGTGTACATACAGTACATGTATGCGGTGAGCGATAGATAAGGTGTCGAGCCGCTCGCCGGTCGAGAAAGAGCTGGACCTATAGGGTACGAGCTGTTGGATAGAAGCTGTCGTCTGACAGCGGCCACGCAAAAAGGTTCTTTTCGCTTTTGATCTGCAGCCAATCGAGGCGATCATCGGTTTAGCTTTCCTTGATACATAGCTCTGCGCACGTTTTAGGAGGTACCACGCAAGGCGAGTTGGCGACGTAGGTGCTGTTGTAACAGGACTAGATACCGCATATACGCAATAGCATGTGGAAGAGCCTGCATGCGAGCATTTATTCTGTTTCAGAAACTCGTACACGCATATTCGCATACGCGTCTGCTCCAGTATTCCTCCTTTCACCACCGACCCTGCCTCTGCCGTCCAGCCGCGGTTCAACATCTTGCCATTGACCGGTAGTGCCTAGGCATGGTCGTCACGGGACGGAACACATCGAGGCTTGAATGATCGAGCCCTCGAAAAAAAAGGCCCAGCTCGTGCTTCTAGAGCGCTCGTTGCTCCGCGTCCCAAGCGCATCCTTCCGAAACGTACCTGGTACGTTCCCTGCAGACCACCGCCCGCCTTTGCATGCGGGCAGGCTGTGCCACTAATCTTTTACCTATCTGACGTCTGGGAAGAATCGGGCGTTGCCCCAACGTTGGTCCGATAAGCTAAAATCTTTCTAAACCAACCAGCGGAAACCAAAAAGCCTTTCATGCTGGGGGCGTTTACGCGCGCTGCGACAGTAGTAGCTAGGTAGGAACGGGAAACCGCGGGAAGCGGCCGGGTGTTGGCTGTTGGCGTCTGGTGCTGACTTGCGGTTGTCTGCTTGCCAGTCATAAGAGCACGCCCTGCTCCTACTGTACTTATTTTTGAAGAGAAGGTATGACTGCGCGAAGCTTGCCGAGGCGTCACCAACGATGGGACGCTCCCATTACCCGCAGAACCGGCACTTACTTGACGTACAAATTGTAACTGGCAACACTCATGGCTGTCTTTCCTCTTCGTCGCAGCAGCAGCAGCAACGTCCGCATCCTCCTGCCGTCATTGAGCCTTTGCGCTTAACGCCTAGAGACGAAACTACACGGGTGCAGTTGCAACGGCAAAGATTGAAGGAACAGCATGCTACGGCGATCGTGAGCAAGACCATTCCCGGATACAAGACCTCGGCTGGTATGTGACAGTCCGAGAGAAAACCCACAACAGTAGTAGTATACTACAGCCACCAGCAATGTTTCGGGGGTTAATAATTGTTACGCGGTTGTAGCTTTCTTCGCTTCCCTACGAACAAATCTCCGACTACATGCTTCGCCGCCGCCGAGCCCTCTCTCGACTCCACCATCGATGCGAGGCTCTGCCACCTCTCTTCCCCCACCCTCACCACTGTCCCAAGCCGTCGACTCCGTCATGGGCGATCAAGTCGACGCGGATATAGCAGCTCAGGCGGAAGACCCTCTCGCCGGTGTGCCTGAGCTCCGCAGCTACAAGGCCGAAACCGACGAGGATAAGATTGCGGCGCTGAAACTCACGGCCGACAGCGTCGCACAGATGCGGCAAGCCGCCAACAATGCTTTGATCTGGCACCCTCTGAACTTGGCTGTCGGTGTTGCGATCTTGGCTTTCGTTGCGCGGTACATGCATGAGAGGAAGCACGACACGTACTTGACAGGCACAACCTGCGCGGGGATCATCATGGCGTTCCTTGCGGTCTTCCGGTATATGACGAAGGATTACCTATTTCAGGCCGAGTCGATCAACTTTGACTGGTTGGGGGATGCGGATACGATGGTCACGAAGTTTGGGGACGAAGTAATTGCCGCTGCGGTTGTAGACTGGGTGTCTGGGGAAGGCCGGCAGAAGAGGAAGAAGGCTTGGCGGGGCGAGATTATGGCGTGGACGGTACGGCTCAAGTATCGGAAGAAGGGCGTAGGAAGCGCTTTGCTGGAAGAGGTGGTAAGAGAAGCTCGGAGGAAAGGCGCAGAAACGCTCGAGTTCTCGGATGATCATGCTAGTACGTCCTCCATGGGTAACACTTTAGATGCAGAATGTTCTTTGCTGACACAACGTCCAGACTCATCCCGCGTCCTGCCGAGCCTGTACAATTCGGCTTTCGATAAGCGAGAGCGGAAAGCGCGAGATTTGCTGCAAGATTTATTAGAGGCTAGTCCCGGGCGCGGCAAGAAGAAGTAGATCGGCGGCTGCTCTGAAGGATCTTGATGTTTCGCTGATAGGTTCCTCGATATACTCACAACTTCCCTGGTTGTTGGAATCCCTTCGCCAAGCACGCAGAGACTGTGAAACCATGTTATGGTAAGGATCGTCCGATTCGGCACAACGCTCCGCTGGAATTGGTTTGCTTTGCTGCGATTGCTTATGCATTCGCGTTACCGTTGCATTCTCGAGGCTACCTGGCGAGACCGACACGAGCGTAGCCCGTAGCCATCTTGTATATGCACAGGGCCTCTTGAGGCTCGAGAAGAGTAGCACATGAAATGTCTACGATTCTCTTGATAAGCTCAAAGCAAGCTTGGTACCTCAGTAAGCATTCAGTCCAGCTGCGCCACTGATTCTTCGCCATCGTCGCTCACATCGGATTGGAACGGGCCACGTAAGAATGGCAGCTGGACTTGGCCATATGCTGTCACCTCCGCTAGTCGGACTTGATGCTTCTTTTTCCATTCGCGTCTGCTTCGAGCGAAGGTTTGGAAGCAGCCGGGGCATTTCCAGTAAAGCGCCGTGTCCAACGCGCGCTTGCTCAGGTCCACTTGGAACGGCTGTTTGCACCCCTTCTCTGGACAAACATACGTTCTCAGGTTTTCCTTCTTCACCACTTCACTCATTGTCCATGTCAAGACCGCAGTAGCCAGCTCTGGTATTTCCGCCGAGATCTTTCGGAAGCGCTCGTGCACATCTGGATGGCCGTAGAGCTCTGACGCCTGCTCACACACAATGTTGACAACAGCTTCCTTCAATATACGGTTCGCGCCGATCGGGCTTTTGTAGATATCCTGGATGGCATCCGCGAAGGCGTCGCAAGACCAGAAACGGTCCCTCTCACTCACGCGCGTAAATTTTTGTGCCGCGAGTGCCTGCAGTGCGTCGATAGAGTACTTTTCCGCCAGCGCGTACACGCGGACATGGAAAGAGCATCGTGTGGAGTCTTGCTGGTGTGGGACTTTGTACTTGAAGGTGTACAGGAAGCGAAGCAGCGCCCCGATCTCGTCCGATTTGTCGTCGTTAAGCTCGACGACGCTCTGCTTTACTTCCTATCAGTCCTCTGCCGTCTGCCTGAGGTACGCCTGAACAGGAAATCAGCACCCCAGCAAACGCCCGTCTGCGTAAGCAGAGTCAGATGCGTCTGAACTCCGGCGGCTCCATCTGTACCGCTGCCATTCCCTCCCAGGATAGCGCTGCCTCCTCGTCCAGACCGCCTCCTCCGCCCTCACTCTCGCCTCTCCATACCGCCGTCTCTTTGCTGTGGCGACGACAGCCCTTTCGCTTCTCCTCCCTCCGCCTCGCGCTCGCTCCCACCGTTCCCTGGCTCCCTGACTCGCCATGGCAGTGGGAACTATCTGATACGGGCAGCGATGCTTGCTTTCATACGTTTCTTATGCACACGAACCAATCCCCCAAGACAACCTGAGCACCCAGAGCCTCGTCCCACCAGCACTACAGGTAAGAGAAAAGGAAAGAGCACAGGATGATATTAACTGATTTCATTTCTCATATGAAACCCCAGACCGCCGGACTCTTTCTAAAGAGTCCGACAGATCCAGCAGAGCAGAGATGGGTATCCTAATATTACAGTTGGAAAATCAATCCGTATCCCCAAAAAGCAAGCCAGCGTTCACATCGCGGCGTCTCCTTTAAACCGCGGCTGAACGCCTGAACACCGACGCTGAAAATTGCACTTCGCGGCCGTAAATCTCACGCGCTCGTCCGCCGCTCGGTTATTATGTGTGTTTTTGTATTATTGTTGTCGTCGTTGTTGTTGTTTCGTGAGCCTCCCCTAGCGGACGAGCTCGGCGATCTTACCAGCGACCGCGGTCGGGTAGCCCCGGCTCAGCGCCTCTCTGACGACAACCTTGGCGGCTTCGCGCTGCTCAGCTGCGAGGTAGGCGCGTACCATGGCTTCATAGGTGCTGGGCTCTCGCCTACCAAGAGGCACACGGTCGAAAGCCTGCTTCGCTTTTGTAGTGTCTTTCTCAAGTGTCCAGCCGTGGATGAGAGCGTTGGCGATGTACGGGGTGAAGTCTATGTTACGCAGCCGCATGTCCTGTAGGAGCGCCTCAGAGTCCTTGACAGCGTGGTTGGCGTTCAGTGATTCCAGTAGGGCTTGGTACATGCACGGTTGTGGCCTCACGGATGTGTCAGCGATGACCGAGTCGAAGAGAGCACGTGCGCCCGCCAGGTCGTGAAGAACGCAGCCCTTGGCGTGGATCAGAGAGGCGTAGTGCACAGCCTCTGGCTGAAGGCCTGCTAACTTCATTTCGCCTAGCACTGCTTCGGCAGCAGGCATATTGATCGGCTCCAGAGTCGCGTGCGTGTCGATGAGAAGCTTGAATGTGTGAACAGTTGGCGCGATGCCCTTGCTGCGCATGCGTTCGTAGAAAGCCAGTACCTTGCTGCGATCGCGCTTGGTGGTCAAAAAGTACTGCATCAGGCTGTGGTAAGGCGCTGGACGAGGCTTGTAGTTTGTGCAAGCCTCCATTTCCTCGAAGATCTCTTCTGCAAACTTCTCGTCAGACACGCGGCAAAGAGCATTGACGATGGTGCCATAGGTGACGGATGTCGGCCGCACACCCAAATTGCGCATTTCGGCGAAGTAGAAGAGGCAGTCGTCAATCCTTCGCGCCTTGCCGAGCTTGCCGATCAGGGCGTTGTAGAGGAAGGAAGACGGCTCAATGCCCTCAGCCTTGGCGCGTAAGAAGATCTTCACAGCCTCGGACGCCTCGTCGAAGGTCTTCGTTGTCTCTTTCAATGTAGTGATGTACAAGCCGAAAGTATTGGCAGAGGGTGCAGCGCCTATGTCAGACAAGTCCTGGTGGTACCTTGCAGCCAGATCGCGACGACCAATAGTCAGGCAGCCAGCAACCATGTGGTCCAGGATCTGCTGCCAACCGAAACGCACGACACGATACCGCGCATCGAAGGGAACGTCCTGTTTGGCCATCTCCAAGACTTCGTAGGCGAGAGTGAGATTGTTCTCCTTCGCTGCGCTCTCTATCAACTTGCCGTATGTGAACATCCGTGGCACGCGACCAACACGGCGCATGTTCCTGAACTTGGTCAAAGCTTCATTCATACGGCGGCTTTGTGGGCGGTCGAGCAGGTCGTTGATGAGGTTAGAACCCTTGACGTCCGTGCGAGCGGCGTACGGGTCGAAGGCATCGTCGAAGGCCGGCTTCATGGGAGCGAAGACCTGTTGCTGGTAGGAGGCAACGGGCGTGAAGGCGGAAGTCGAGGGGTACCGGTAGCTGTTCCACATTTTGCTGAGCTCAGCATGGTCGACGTTGATCAGTGTCCTTTCGATCTGGGTCTCCGTTTCCGTAGAAGGCATGATGGAGCGAGAGATGATGTTCTCGAGAAGGCAGCCAAAGCGCGCAGGACCAGCAATGTCGGCAATAGACGACTCATCTAAGATCATGCCAGCTTGCACACGCATGAGCAACTCCACATCGGCAGGGTTCAGGCGAGATATGTGGTCTGGACCCAGTCTCGCAACGACGTGCTCGGCTGTCGGGGCGATGAGGCCGCCATTTTCGAGCATCGTTCTGAGCAGCTCGACGGAAGCCTCAGCTTGGACCGGTGCCTGACTCTTGAGCATGAAGCTACCGATGAGGCCCAAAGCCTCGTCAATCTGCGAAACAGCCTCTCCCATGGCGCTCTCGGGCTGCTGGTCACGAATGCGAGAGAACATGCGGCGGGCTTGCCTCATTCCGCGCTCAAGTTGTCCAACGCCAATCAAAGCCACGGCTCTCATGGTCGTAGGTTCGATGAAATTGACCTTGGCAGGAGCAGACTCGAGGATTCGGAAGAAGGGCTCGGCAGCTTCTACATTGGCGTTGCGTATGTGCATAGCCAACATTGCCATCGCAGGCTCAGCTAAGTCCTGAGTGAGCTTGGCGAGACTGTCGAACGTTTTTGTGCTGATGTCCAACATATTTTTGTCCGCCGCCGTCGCTGTTATCGAAGCCAAAGCGGATGACAAAGCACGGCCGCGTAGTGAGTTGACAAGGTCGAATGCGTTGCGGAAAGTAGCATCCTTAAGCGCGAGAGGGAGCAGTGCTTGTAAGGCAACAATCTCACGCAGTTCGAGGAGCTCCTTCTCGCTAGAGATGCCGGACTGGACGCTGGACAGGAACTTCAGCCCACCCTTAAGTCTGTCTGCTGAACCATAGGCGTTGATTAGCGAAGCATATACATCATTGTCGATGCGCTCGACCGCATTGACGCCAGCGTCATTAGCAATCGCGAGCTCCTTGTATTCGTCGTAGATCCGTACAGCACTGTTCAAGTCCCCAATCTGACCGAAAGCGGAGATCATGGCAGGGTAGAGTGCAGACTTGGGCTGCATGCCCGCGATCTCCATGTACTGATAGATATGCGTCATGTGTTCCAGACGGCCTTGCTCAGCACAAGCTGTGACGAGTGCGGCGCATGCCTCGCTTGAGAGGCCATATCTCCCCGATTGGACCGCGCGGTCGAAGATCTTTAGGGCAATTGGGAGGGAAGAATCCTCCATCAGCATGCGGTGCTCGGCCTCGGTGGATCTGAACATAAAGCTTCCAGCCTGCTCAAGCCCACCATACCTCACGAGACTCTGCTCAAGACTCTTGCGAAGAGCCAGGGCCTCAGAAGCGCGATTTGCAAGAAGGCCAACCAATAAGCTGAAAGTCTCCGTATCCGGAGTCACGTCTCGGTGCAGCATATCAGAGTAGACTTCTAACGCCTTAGGCACCCTCAAGTGCTTACCAGAGGTCAGCTCGATAGCGGAGCACAGCAGCGCACGGTAGGCGGCGGGCGAAGGGTTCTGTACGCCGGCATGGAGCATGGACTTGAAGGCGGCCGGAATGCGTTCATACTGCTTCGTCTCTGCGAGCGCAAGGAGCTCCTGCGCGTAAATCTCTGCCTCGGAAGTAGAAGCGCTATCACTGAGGGAGATAGTCGTCGGTGGGGTAATAGTCTTGTCGGAAATGGCGGTTGGAGAGCGGGCTCCAGCATCCAAGCCAGCGTCGAGCTCTTCCTTGCTCTTCAAGATCTCCTCGGCTATAGCATCGTTGACCTGCTGCAAGGCCGCCGCTTCGGCCGCTTCATCGTTGCTGAAAGCCTTTCCGAAGTTGTCCAAAGCACTAGTTGTATAGCTTCTCTTCAATGTGCCCCGAACAACGTCGTCGCTTTCCTGCGCGGGTGCCGACTCATCCACGGCCGTAGCCTCCGCCGCCTGGGCCGGTACCGTAGTCGGCGGCTGCCATTCTAACCTCCGGGCAAATTGAAACTGCTGCCACTCCTTCGTCCCGCCATTACGCTGGTGCTTCTGCCAAGCATCGAAGTACCTTTCTAGTCCGCTGTCCGTTTGCTCGGCTTCAAGCCTCCCGGACTGCGGCCCATGGCTGGTGCCCGCCTGCCGGACACCATCAGCGCCTTGGAGCGCATTCTGAACTCTGCTCTGCTGGTTCTTGCGAAGTTTGCCGAGGAGGGTGTCTGCGAGGGGGCCAGCCGGGGTGTTCTGCGCGGCGTAGGAGGATTGTGATGCGGCAACGACTGATTGCGCGTAGCCGTGAGTGAAGGACTTGAGTGCGTTGCCTGCGAGGCGCGAGAGGTGAACGGTCGGTTTCACGTAAGGCATTCAGGTGATTGGGAAACCCTTCGGATGGAAAGGGTAGGACTGCCGCGGACGGTTAGCGGTTGGTGTCGCGTGACTTTATGCGCCGGTCGCGAGTGAAATGAGAGGTATACACACGGTGAGTGGGGAGGTGCAGAGCGACTGCAGGTTCATTTGACGACTCTCAAGCCGTCAAACAAACGCGCGATCCAGAGGGGAGGGAAGATCGTCCGAGCGCGCTTTTGGTTTCAAGGATAAATGGTGTTTGGTGTTGCCCCCGCGCACTATTTCAGGCTGTTGTACAATGACAGATGTGGTCCAGGTCCAATGCGAAGAAGGGGGAAGGTAGCGAAAGGAGGTATAAAGTAGGAGGTAATCCAAACGTGGCTCGAAAGGAACAGATTATTCGAGGTGGTGTCCGAGTCATCCATCTTCGTCGCGAAAGCGACTAGGCTAGGTTGCCACGATATTCTACCGGCGCTCGGCCCGGATCTATGCGCTCGCTTCAGCCTTATGCGGGCGCCACCGCACGCTAACACCACGCCGATCCCATACAACGACTGTTCTGTCGCGAATTCTTTACTACATCGCCGTCGTTACAGCCCGAACACATCGCTACGACGTCTACGACTGACGCATCGTGCTCGACGAACTGCTTCCAGCTTTCTGGCTCGAGTTGTGCTGCCACGCGCCCAGGAAAGCGCATTCCGTGTCTTTCCGCCCATTTGGAGCACAATCGAAACGAAGCGGAAGCCAGAGAAACCCGCAAACGCCGACTCAGGGCGTAACTCCATTGCGCTACAGTCAGCACTCCTATCCATCCGGCGGCGTCTGCAGTCGTTCCGTCCGGCTGGTAATTGACTCTCGGGCCAATGGTTCGCGATGCGGTAGCCGTTTCTGCTCCTGGAAAGGTCTTTCTGGCTGGTGGCTACCTGGTGCTTGATCGTGCGTACACAGCGCTGGTGTTCGGGCTGGACGTTAGAATCCATGTCATCGTTGAAAACATCCCGACCAAGAAGGGTGTCACTCTCAATGAGATTGTGGTAACCTCGCCTCAGTTCGAAGGCGCTGTCTGGGAGTACGGTTATCGTCTCGCGGACAAGGATGGCGGTATCAAAGTCACCCAGTTGAGAGCGTGAGTCAATATTGTTCTCATTTATCTAGAGTCAACCAGCTGTCAGGTCGCATGATGCTGATCCGATGCTACCGTCGTGCAATGTATGTGTTATCAGAGACCCAATACTTACCACCTCATGCTCATCCAGGGACGCAGACCTTAACCTCAATCGCAACCCATTTGTTGAGACAACCTTGGAATATGTCTTGAGCTACATAGCCAGCGTCTCGTCACCAAACATCATGCCTGCCTCCATCACGATCCTGGCAGATAATGACTACTACTCCACGCCTGCTTCCGTGGACAGCGGCTCAGGTTCTGGATCGCGCTTCCATAACTTCGGTGTCCCCATCACCAAAGCACACAAGACTGGCCTGGGCTCGTCAGCAGCGCTCGTGACGTCTCTCACAGCTGCCGTGTTATCGTACTATCTACCTGTAGACGAGTTCGACGCCGCTACTGATGCCAGAAAGCGAAAACTCCACAACCTCGCGCAAGCCGCGCACTGCGCTGCTCAAGGAAAGATCGGCTCCGGTTTCGACGTTGCGAGTGCCGTGTATGGCAGCTGCATATACCGACGCTTCTCTCCCAGCATACTCGCCAAGCATGGCGAGCCAGGTAAACCCAGCTTCGCTACACAGCTCAGGCACCTCGTCGACGAGACGGGTGACGCCGGGACATGGGACACCGAGATCCGCAAGTCTGAGGTCAAGATCCCAAAGGGCCTGAGACTAATCATGTGCGATGTCGATTGTGGGAGCCAGACACCTGGGATGGTCAAAAAGGTTTTGGCGTGGCAGAAAGAAAACCCTGAGCAAGCCGACAAGCTCTGGGCGGAGTTGCAGCTTGCGAACGAAGGTCTGGCGCAGGAGCTGAAGAGCGTTGCAGAGGCACGTGGGTCGTCAGACTACGACAGACTTCGACAATGCTTTACGCGAATCCGAAGGGGCATTCGCGAGATGTCCGAGGAAAGCGGTGTGCCCATCGAGCCGCAATCCCAGACAGAGCTCCTCGACGCCTGTAGTGGATTGGAGGGCGTAATAGGCGGCGTTGTACCCGGAGCCGGCGGATATGATGCTGTTGTGCTGTTGATTGAGGACCAAGAGGCTGTTGTGGAGAGAGTGAAAACACTACTAGCGGGATGGAGGTTCAAGGGTGAGAGTGGTGAGGAAGACGGGAAGGTCAGTATGTTGGGAGTGAGAGAGGAGATGGAAGGGGTTCGAGTTATGGACGCGGATGATTATCGAGACTGGCTTGCTTGACCGCTCAATTGTACCATGGCATTGGCGGCAGAGTGAAGCGTGCATACAGCAGCGTTCCATGTTCTTGACCTTAACAAAGCTTTCGTGATGGAGTGTCGCCAGATGCCTCGGGTTTCATTCGTGACTATCTGCCCACGCACCCCGACAAGGGTGTTTTAGCAACAAGACCTGGCTTCCCGTCATTCAACAAGTGACAATGCCATCCGGCCTTACGTCGATCATACAAAACGTGTAATATATAGATATTGACCCAGTCGCCACGTGATCTGTCACTGTGTTCAACGGTCCAGACGATCAAAACCTTAAAATTCGGCAAGGTGTCCGAGTGGTTATGGAGCTGCGTTTAGGCCTTCACCTAAGCAGAATCCGCAGTGGCGTTGCCTCGTGAGTTCGAACCTCACCCTTGTCATCATTTTTTTGGCGGTTCTGTAGCTGCCGCACGCTTTTTCCTGGACGCGTTCCCTAGAACTGGAAAAGGGTTCGTTTTGGTCGGTGATGGCGGCCAAGACCGGCCAGTAGCAGCCAGCCAGCAGCTGATGCCGGAACGGACGCTGGACTTCGCTCCGGCTGGCCGTTCTTTGGCATGCTTTGCTTTTTGCCAGGCATCCTGTCGGCGGCGGTATGTAACTAAGGGCAAGCTGTGGTAGGGTAGCCACATACGTACTTCAGTGTTGAGACACTAGATAGTAGATGGTGGGAGTCACGTTCTGCATGACGAAACTAAGACCCGGAACTTCTCGCCTAGATTAATTGAGCAGGTTATATTATAGACCTGTGGAAACCAAAGATAGTGAGAGATCTGCCCACAGCGCCAGCAAAGCAGCTATCTAGGTAGAGTAAGTACTAATTATGAGCCACCACCCGCCTCGCTCTGCACGTCTTTGACCCTGACCCCAAGTAATTCCCTAGCATTCCTCCAACAAGTCCTCTCCAAACCCTCCTGACTAACAAGGCCACTCTCTCTCACTCTCCTCACAAACTCCCACCCCTTTTCATTCCCACTAAGAGGATAAATCACACTAAACACCACGCTCCCGATCTTACAAACCCGCAAAAAACACGCCAGTGGCGCCAGCGGCGAGTACCCCCTCGTCGTAAACCACAGATTCTCATCCGGAACCCGCGCTGGCAGTTATAGAATTCTACTAGGAATGTTCGAGGATTCATTCTATCGAAGGCGAAAGGAAGAGTGTCGCCCATATGCCTGAGAACGAATTTGACAGTTGGAAATAGATCGAAGAAGCCGCTAGCGAAGAGCCGGAGGATGTACAATGCAGACCCGTTTCCGCATACCAGCCGCAGCCCGCCATACCCACGAAGGAGGCGGCTTGGCCGGGGAAAATTGCCTTCATAGTGCCGAGACCAATTTCCTCAGTTGTGAAGGTCGGGTGGAAGTAGATAGGCACGCTGAGAGGGGACGACGCGGGCGAAGAGGGGCTAGAATTTCTTGTCGTCGCTGTACAAGGCGCCGGCGGTGTGGTTGTTGATTAGGGCGCCGACGAAGTTGAGGTGCGTGATGGTGCGGGAGAGCTCGTCGGCGGCTTCGAGCGGGTGGGTCATGGGAAGGATCGCGAAGGCTGCGTAGCGGGTTGGGTGGCGGCGGCAGGCTGCGGCGAGCTCGTTGTTGGCTTTACGGCATTGCTGGGGGGTGCCGTTGACGGGACCGTGGGAGATGATTTGGAGGGGTTGTTGCTGGCGTCCATGTCTTGAAGGCGAGTGTCATCGAGCGACTTTAGATTTTTGAACCTAGGCTGCAGGGAACGTTTCGTAGTGTGTTCCAAAGGCCTGGACACTTTTAGAGAGGCAGTGTTCATCGAGAGTGATGAGTGGTGGCATCATGGGTTTTGTATAGCGGTGCAGAACTCGTGAAAGTGGGCAAAGTATTGACGAGGATGTGGATTCTTCTAGCTTTGCTACGTACTGCACATTGACTGTTCGACGGAGTCTTCACGATCTCCGAGCAGCATATGGGCGAGCCTCCGCTTTTCAAGAGAAGTCATCCAATTGACTATGCCAGGTCGATTTGCGAGTCGTACACCCGTGTAAATGACGTGAATGGGGTCATGCTCCTCGTAAGCCGTGCTGGTGAGCCAGCACGAGGTGGCTCCGCAACAGAGACGCACTCTCGGGATGGAGGTCTGACAGTGTGATACTGTCCCATAGTGCAAGGGCTGGGAATTGGATTTGCAACCGGCGCTGGTGCTGATGTCCTTCGCATGCGTTGTCGATTGACATATTGCCTTGACAGCAGCGCGCATGTCCTTCTAAGGCGTTCACGTGACAGGTCTCGACCTGTACACCCTCACTTCGCCTGTAATGAAGTCGCCATAGTCCAGCTGCCGACATCCCTAGTTTGTGATCGTCGTTTTTCCAGTGCGCATGGTCAATCTGGCTGTCTCGCTGACGACCCGTGGCGACGGCTGGCCGGTCTGTTGTTGGCGCTAGTAGATTCTGTAATAGGTATGTAGCCAGAAGGTGGTGGTTGAGAGGACCTGGAAAAGCAAAGGTCTGAATGTGGCTCGAGTCTTCAATTGCCATCTTCGCGTCATTAGGCTCTGGTAATCGCAAAGAGTCCGTGCAGATTAACTGCAACTACTCGTCGATCCACGCCTAGGACTTCGGCCTCCTCAATGACAGCGCACGTAAGCGCATCTTGACTGGAATAGTCGCGTGCGGTTCCCGTTCCGACGAAGTAGACTTCCTGCTCGCTACACACTCGCTGCTGGCATTACTGGCGGTGCTTGTACTGCCCGTACTGCTTGCCGAGCTTGACCGCGCTCGGGTCTCTGCCAGCACGTCGTCCAGGCTGACATTGGCGTGGGAATAGGGAACATCTGTGACGTCGAGAATCTCGACGAATTTTGATTCGGTCATGACCGCTGACTTCTTTGCTGCGCTTAACGAGATTGGTGAGGAAGGAGAATGTAAAGGTGGATTGTCGAGTGAGATTGCGGAAGACAAGAAACCTTGGAAGCGGTAAGATTGGGTATTGAGACGAGATGGGGGGGTGAAAGAGAAAAACGGCAGCAGGTGGACGAGATGGTAAATAGTCAAAACAAACCCACACCACGACGTCGGCGCACGCAAGCGGCCACGCGCATCTGTACCCGTCACACGCAGGGTCTGCGCCCGCAAGTCGGCGCCGCGCAGGCTTCCCCATTCTTGTCCCTGCAACTGTGTTGTCATTTGACGCGCCCGCAAGTGTTTGGTAGCGTCTGCCGTGAGTGCCGCTGCGCATCCACCCAAGCCACCGCCTCTGCCGTGAGGCCTCGCATGAGTCGCTTACCAACGTTATGCCCGTATACGAACGAGACTTCCGGTCGCGGGAGGCGGCGGATGGGGGCGCGTGAAGTCTGTGATGACGAAGATAGGGCCCTTGGGTGGACTTGGTGGAGTGCTCAAAGGGTATCGTTGGTCAGATCCGCAGGGCTTGCCGAGAAGTCCCGGAGAGGTTGTACAGATCTAAGGTACCCACCAGCAGACAACCACCAGACCCTAAACTCTCAATCGACCCTCAGACGGCGAGCGGGCTTCTTCCTGGAGGTCTGTGAAAGTCTGTGTGTTGTGTCAAGTCACGAACTCGCGATGGAGGTTTGGGCGGAGTGTCGCCGGCGATCGGCAAGGGTAGGCGGATGTGTGACTGTGATGCTGGTCGGTCTCCAGACAAGCTTTTCCGTGGAGAGCGAGATGTCGCGTCCTCCAAAACGCCGCGAAGCGACGACGACGATGACAAGAAGGACGACGAGAGCCGGGACTTGGCGGGTCGTGAGCGATGCGTACGTCGTACAGTGGGATACTTGTGGGCTGTGCGAGCTGCATTATTCATTATCCTAGATTTATCCCTCCCTCCTAGGTAAGGCACCTTACTGTACGGTATACGGAACGACGTCACTGGACCGCAGCCTTACATGTAGGTACTATGTAGGTACCTGGATTTGGGCCATCAGACACTTTGCATAACAACTACCTATGTCCACGTAGTCATTAGGTAGGTTGCGACTCGCCACACCGCAGAGAGCAACACGTCGTCGTCGAGGCGTGGCTGTCACAAGAATACGGGAGCCTATTTGCAGACTGGAAAAGCAAGCAGGGTACCGCCGGTTGACGGTCCTTACCATTTTTTTAATTCTGTTCCCAGCGTGGAATGGACAAAGCGCAGCAATCATCCTGCTGCTGTAATACTCAAACAGACGCTCTAGAGAAGCTACCACTGCTGAGCTCTGCGGCTCCTCAATCAGCTTTCTTTGGACAGCCTTCGACTCGCAGCGCGCGAGACCTCACATCCGCTTCGACACTTCACGGCCGTTGCGCCTGACATCGCTGGCAGCCTGCTATCATGCCTGACTCCATCTCGGGTGCTTTGAGAACACAACTACACTCGTGCACAACGCCACAGCGGGAGGAAGGACAAGCAACCTAAGAGAACACTACTCGTGGCCTCGTGACCACCGCCATACATCCATCCATCCATCCAACCATTCCATCCATCCATTCCGTATACCCCATATCGCCATGCTCCTTCGCAGTCATGATCACCCTCGTGCAGTAGCCCCCGCCTCTAGCCAGCCGCAGCACGTAAAGAGTGCCTCAACTCCACGCTCACGTTTCCCTTTGTAGCGACATTATACCAACTACCTGCTTCCTCCTCCCTCCTTCCCAACCTACGCAGGCTACCGACGCCTCGCGAAGTGCGGTGTATTGTACCGTAGTAGCAGTGATGCAACGTAGCGATGCATTGTACCGTAGTAGCAGTGATGCCATGTAATGATGCAATATAGCGGTGTGCAATGTAAGTGGTACACTGCAAGCAAGTAGGACTCCAGCCTACCTACCGACCTACCCAGCACAAGCCCCCAGCGTAAGCCAGTAGCCATCACTTCACCTGTCGTATGACGACCACCTACCGTAGGTACAGGTAACATAGAGCTGTAAACAGCCGCCTAGCGGAGTAAGCCAAGGTAGGACGGTAGGTATACAGCGGCCGCGGTTGAAGGTCTTGGGTTTAGGGTTAGTGGGAAGGGGGATGGCGCGCTGCGATTTGCAGGAGGGGGAATGGGCGTGTGGCTGGGAAAGAAGGGGGGGAAAGGTGGGAGGTGAGGAGGTACTGACTTAGGTAGGGAAGTAGTGAGTTAGACTGCGATGAGACAGGAAGGAAGGGGGGAAAAGGAAAGCAAAAGAAAGGGACGGAGAAGAACAAGAAGGAAAAAAGTGAGACTGCTCACCATCCGCAAAGTCAACTTGATACCGAAAGTGGCAGTAAGGTAGGTATTATACGAAGTGATTTACTAAACCCATAGTCAAGCTCCCCAAACCCAAGATATCGAATTAAACCCGCCGCGCCTTAACCAACGTTCCCTCTCGCGAAGAAGGTTAAAACGTAAAGGAAAACACACACACACAACGGCCCCTCCAAAGAAGCAGAAGAGGAAGAAGAAGAAGAAGAATAATAATAATAATTCGAAAGACCTCCAAGACTCGCTCGCTCGCAAAAAAGTGGGGTATATTGGAACTTTTCCTGATCCCTTGTGCCAGCGCCGCCATTCCCAAAAAACCCCCCCCCCCCGACCGACCCACCCGCAAACGCTTTCGCAAAAGCCTTTGAGGCGAGGCGAAAAAAAGAAAAGAGGAAGAAAGGAAAAAAAATCAAAAACAACAACTTCAACGCTTGAACGATGATAGATGTCAAAGCAGCGATACGCCCCATGCCCAGATAAGAGGGCGTATTCGTGTGAACAGATGTAACCCCCTGCTCCTTGCTCCTTGCTGCCTGGGCCCCGAAGTCGAAGGTGCCCGGGGGCCCGGTTAGATTACTTTTACATTAGGCTTCCGTCCGAGCCGGTAGATTGCGAAAGGGTCAACTCCGTTTGGTAGATTTCCAGTAACTCCGGTAAGGATGCTTTGGGGGTGGGTGGGGTGGGTCTAGGCACCAGCGGGAAAAGACGTGGTGTGGTGCCGTGCGGTGTGATGGTTAGTGAGAGGACAACGACCCCAGTGCCGATTCGCCGTCTTTTCTTTTCCTTTTCCTTTTCCTTTCCCTTCCTCTCCTTCTAGGCACCAGGACGGCGGAGGATGGCTTCGCAATTGGCATCAAAGCGCATAGACCACAGCCGCATCCCCGTCATCAGCTTCTCCGTGCGCTCCAACTCGCGGTCACGGCCAAAGATAGAGTGAACAAACTCCCGCCCGCTATTCTTCCCCATCGTGACGTTCTTCGCGCTACCGCTTTCCTTCTTGGCAGCTTTCCACATGTAGTTCTCGCAGAGCTTCAGCAGCTTGTTGAAGCGCTGCCAGAGCCGCTCGCCGGACTCGAGGAAGTCGTCGACGAGGTCGCGCGAGGCGGTTCGGCGGATGCGCGGTAGACATTCCTCGGCGCGCTTGATTTTGCCCGCGAGCTGGATGAGGAGGAGCCAGAGTTCGCCGGCGACTTCGGTCATTGGGGTTGCGGGGCCGTAGCAGAAGACGGTCCAGTCGTAGATCCATTTGCCAAGGGAGTTGGCGTCGAAGACGCTGCCTAATAGCAGGATTGGTTCTTCGGTTGGATCCCAGTTCTTGTAGGAATAGCCAGCGGGGATGCCAGCGCGACGCGCATCGTCGGCCGTTGCCTGGAGTGGCGGCTTCGTGGCTGTGCTTGGTCTTGGCCGAGGTTGCGGCTGGGTCGTCTTGCCGGTGTATGACGCTCGTCGTGGGCGGGCTCGCTCTGTAGAATCGGCAGCTGTATAGATAGGCACCTGATCATAATAGCGATGATCAGCGCGGTCCTCATGGTAACTCTGACGATGCTTGTACGGCGGCGGCTGCGTTTCGTACTGTTCGTAACGCGGCAGATACTCGTGGTCGTGGTCGCCATAGACGTATTGCGTTCGCGACGAGTAGTGCTTGCTTCTCGAGTACTTGCGCTGCTTTCCGCCGTCGCCGCTGGCATACACTCCACAGGATCGTCGGGTCTCATCGCGTTTGCGACCAGAGCCACTTACATAGTCGGGTTTTCGCTGAGGCGTTGAGTGCGCTGATGCGTAATGATCCGGAGCGTAGTAGGTCGTTGTCGTCTTTCGTGGTGGGTTGGTGTAGTTGTATGTGTACGTCGCATCCCCAGTCGCTCGTCGAGCATGCCCCTTCGTCGGCGGTGTCGCAGTGTAGGAATACTGCCGGGGAGAGTAGTATGGGTAGCCCTCCTTGCCAGTGGGCATTCTCGGAGGTGTTTGGTATTGGTAGGACGCAAATCGAGGCGGGTGCGCCCCGTACCCTGCCGTCTGGAACATCGGCATCCGATGCGAGGCGTCCAGACGCGCCTAAAGGTCTGATATTGCTGTGTCTTCGGGCTCTTAATTGTCGCTGTGCGCTTTACCTCGGACTGTGAGGTCTGCAGTGTGGCAAAGGAGGTCGGGAGGAGGAGGAGGATTGGCGGCGAGTCCTGGTATGTTGTCCGTACATTGAGATGGTGTTTTGACTCGCGAACTTCGCAAATCAGGACGAGATCGGGGGAGACCTCGTGAGCCGGATTGGAGCGGTAGTGACGTGAGAGTGACGGTTCGGTATTGGTAGGTAGTAGATGCGTGGTGCTGTGCGCAGAAGCGACGAGAGCGAAGAAGAGAGGAGGCTGGTATGGGCGGGTAGACGAGGTGTACTTGAGAGGTGCCGAGACGTCTGGAAGGCGCTATGGCTTTCCGGCTGCTCGTCCCCCTTTGCGCGCTAAGGCAGACTTCGCAAGGGACGGGTAGGGCGTCCGACGGGTGTGGCGGAGGTCGAACGTCGCTGCGGTTTGTGCGGCGACGGGCCGACAAATGAGGTTTCACGGACAGTGTCCTATATATTCCTGTCAACAGGTGATCTCTGATGGGCGATGATGAGTCTTTGCGCAGCTCAGGCCTCCGGGTGGTGGTGACAGCGGGCAGACAGGGGTTGTCGCGCTGCCCAACAGAAACAGGCACAGCATGCACTCGGAGCCTGAGACGGGGATGATGGCTGCCACTGCAGGCCTGCCACGAGTGGGCCGGGTGCTGGCTGCTGCAGGTTCTTAATAATTCAGTACGAGAGACATACCACAATAAGGTACCTATCGAGGTAGGTACCTTAGTGTACAGATGCAGTACATGCAGATTGTACGGTGATGTTCCGTACCAACACGTTCGTTCGGGACAGGAACACACACGTTCTGGCACCGCCGGGCTGTCGTGTGAGATTTCGGACTGGCAAGGTATCTTACACAAGCATCGCCCTGTCCTACCGAGCAGCTCTAAATTTGGGGCTGCAGCCAGCCCACGAGTCGCTGACTCCAGGAAACCCTGTAAGCACCGATCAAAATGCAAACTCATCCTAATCTTCCCGACGGCTCCGTGCAGAGAGAGTGTCTGTCTTGAACAGCCCCGAGGCTCAGCTCGGTCGGTCTGCTATGGTAAGGTAAGGTAGCGACCGCCATATTGTGAAAAGCTCGCCGTGCAGACCTGGAGTCAGACCAATAGGCAGCCTCGGTTACGCGCCTGCATGTGAGAGGCTTCCGTCGCATTTCATACCTACAGTACATGCACAGATGTATCGTAGTGGTGGACGTGTCTCCCTACTTCCCTCAAGCTGCAAGATGCGTCTCTGGTCCCGGAACAACGGCTCGTCACATCTGCTTTCCGTTAGTCTAACCACCTTAGTCTCCGTAAATTAAGACACGGACCGACGGACGGTGCCACATTCTGGGAGGAAACGTTCCGGAGCCTGATGTGGCTCCCGTCAGCAGTCACAGCCGTTGGTTGACAGGCGGCTCGTATAGGACAACGTCTCTCTTCCGCTTGCTCCTTGTCCTCCTCCTCATCAACAACAAGAACAACAACAATGTCAATAATAACAACAGAACAGAGCTGACTGAGCGCCCCCTTCAGCTCCCCGAAGCGTACAACCTACCTATGCCTAACGTAGCGTACGACAACGACAGTACCTAAAGAGACAAAGGAGACTGTGCAGCCTTCTACTGGCTCCAAACGCATCTCGCGTTGTGCGTCCGCCGGCCTTCTCGTGCATGCGTTGTTGTCCCCACGGGCCGCTGCATGCGCCACCGTTTCGATTGGTCCGAATTGCCCTCGCTGTTTTAGGCGCTAAGCATATAACATTAAGGTGCCTTATCCTGATTCGACAGGATGGCTGCGTGCCTACCTGAGTGAGAGTGGATGGTGTTGCTGTCGTGTGCTTCTGCCTTCGCCCGGCGTGACTGATGAGGATTCTGCACTTCTACTACGATGACTCTACGAGAAGCTCGAGAAGAAGAGTACCTAGGCTGAGAACCCGCGGCGTCACCACAAGCACCCTGCTGGCAACATCATGGCGTCACACTGCACCGACCAATGATGACTGCCTCATCTAGACCTCAGCCACCGTAGTGCAACACCACGGCTACTCGCGTCTGTCAACCTACCAGGTACCTAGGCTTCTGCAACCTGTCTCATACCCACCTCCCAAGCAGTCCTAAAGGACCGTCCTGCTCGCAAATCGCGCACCTCACGCAAGTCTTCGCAGATCCAAGGTTCGGATAGCCGGCGCCATGCAAGGCCTACCCGTCGCAGACAAAGGAACTCCCCGCCCCCGCCTCGTTCGTGCAACCCATCTCCGCAGGCGCAACCTACTGAGACGGCAAACCGCCTCTCCGCGCGAGCATGGAGTCCACCGCGGTGTGCATGGGACATGAACGTGAACGACTGCACCAACCAGTCCACTGCAACATGGAGGCTTACGGCAAGCTGCCTAGAAACGCCAGCCAGCCAGCCAGCCTCGGATGTATTCACGCTGCCATGGCACGGAAAACCTGGTTTGCTGTAATCTTGCCCTCCTACTGAGACAGGCGGCCGCATGATGGGTCTCTCGCCGGATGCGAGTGAGTGCATCGATTGGCTTTGCAGGATTACCATGCGTTTCTTGGTGCTACAGCTGCATGGGATCGTCAGGAGAGACGAAGAAGTTGGGGGGCTGTCTTGGCAGGTACGCGGTGGTCGTACTGTCGATCATGGCTGTTGTGGACGGGTGTGCCGCTGCTCCAGTCGTGCACGCGTGTCTGTGCTATGGTCCACGATCGGTGATTTTCACGACATGGAGCTTGGACTACCTTGAAAGTATCCGAGTGCCTCAAGCTGACAAGACTTCACCGATTTCAGCTCCACTTGCTTCGACGACATGTCACAACACCTTACGATTGGAAATGTGATTTAGGTAGGGGATCATTAATGAGGTCTAGGTCAGGTAGGTTCGAAGTTCCAGACTTCACTTCTCTCGCGCTAATTCCCCTATCATTCACAAGCGACACTCCTAGTCCCATATGTCGCTTCAAGAAGCTAGATAACCCCAAAAAGAATTATAACGCATGCACCACCAACTCCATCAAGTCCTACCCAAACCTCTCAACCCGCCGGCAAACAGCACAAACACCCCACCACCTCCCCTACCAAACCCCTCAACCTCACCTTCAACGACACCTCCTCACATCCTGAAAAAGCAGACTCACTTCCTGAGAAAGCAAATTCCCCTCCCATTACAGTCGTTTTCGGCGAAATCGCCACCTCGCTCTCTCCTCTGTCAACTTCACCTTGACCCTCACCCTTACCCTTACGCTGACACTCGTACCTCATACCACACTCCGCCTCTCCATCCACAGGCCTCGGTCTCCAATCCACAGGCCTCCAAATGATAACTTCTTCACGTCCGCTATTACTCTCGTGATCCTCCTCCCTCGCCTCCTCCCGCGCCTCCTCCTTCGCCTCCTCCCTCGCTTCCTCCCTCGCCTCCTCCCTCGCCTCCTCCCTCGCCTCCTCCCTCGCCTCAACAACTAAGCGTCTGCGAAGCACCTCAAACGCTTCGAGGACCTCTTCCCAATCTGCGGCGCGGTTCTCCGACCACGCTTCGGCGAGGCCGAAGGCTTGCAGTTGGGCACGGCGGTGGGCTCGACGGTCTGCTATGGGTATGGGGTAAAGGGGAAGTGGGGTGGGGAGGGCGTTGTTGGGGGGCTGGATGGGGTTGGTTTGGGTGTTTTTTAGGGGGAGGGGTTTTCGTTTTATTTTTATTTCTTTTGGCTTTCGGTTTGCGGGGGTGGATGGGTTGGTTAGCAAGGCGGAGACGGTCGCGGGGCGAGTAGGGTTGTGGGCGTTCTTGAGGAAGCGGCGGTTGAAGAGGTTGCTGGTTTGTACGGTCTCGAGGTGGAAGGTCTGAGCTGGTTGGTTGGGGGTTTGGGGGGGTGGGGGGGTGGGTGGGTTGGATGTGAGGGGGCCTGCGTGGACTACGGAGAGAGAGATGCCGGCCATGGTGGGGATGGTTTTTCGATGGTAGATTGGGAAGACAGGGCTGCTGGTGATGTCGTTGGTGCTTTACGCGGTCAGCGATTGCACCTATGGTCTGACAAAGAGGGGAGACGGGCCCGTGAACTGCGATTGCGAATTTATGTAGATAGTAGACTTCCACGAGACAATGGCCTTGTCGTCTCTTCTGTGTTTTCTCTCCCTCTCAGGTGATAGAGCTTCGTATCGTACAAAGCCCGCACATACAAAGCTCTTGTCTCACAAAGCTTCCCCCAAACAAAGCGCTGCTCTGCAGGACAGCTAATCCTACCACACACAATGGCTCGACACTCACATCACATACTCTTTTTGTTTTTTTTGTTTTTTTTTTTTTTTTTTTT